>JAKWBI020000832.1:0-18584 GCA_022664585.2 Zalerion maritima | reverse complement strand
GGGAATTTAAAAAGAAGGGAATAATTAAAGAATTATTAAAAGGGGAAGGGGGTGAAATGTTTAGGGAATAAGAGGGTGAGGGAATAAAGGATACCGTAAAAATAGTAAAAGGGTCCGAGGAAGAAAGAGTTGATATAGAAGCCTATAAAATAAATTAATAAAAGTATTATAATAATAAAAACCGTAATAAAGAAATATTAATAAATACCGTTAATTATAATTGGTTAAAGCTTTTATTTTGGGATAAGGGCGAGGGGACAGATAAAAAGGTTAATGGATTAAACGAAAAATTTACTGGAATAGGAATGGTAAAATTAGGGGGTGGTGGTGGTTGTGCCTATTAATATATTAAAAAGTTAGGTTAATATTATAAAAATAAAGGAAAAAAAAGGAAATTAAATTAATATACCGTAGTTTGTAAATTATTATTACTCCGCCGTTTGGTTGGTGCATATTGGGGCGGGCTTAAAATAGTAGAGGTTCGTTTATTATTTAATTGTTGAAATAAAGTTCTATAATTTAAATAAAATTTTATAGGTTTTTTTTAAAAACGAATATTATGGGACCGAAAATATTCCCATATATTAAATGTTTGGTAATACCGAGAGGATTTTTTATTTCCTTGCCAAATAGGCAAATTATGGGAATTTATTATTAAAATATTTGCTTAGAAAGGGTGTTATTATAAAGGGTAAGTTTGTAATGTGGAAAAGAAATCTTTGGAGTAGTGAAAATGCCAATAGGAATAAGGATAATGGATAGGTTATATAATTAATAACCAATCAAAGTTTTTCCCATTATAAGGTACTTTTGGTGGAAAATCTTTAAAATTTAATAAAAGCCGCAAATAAAATCGTAGAAATATAATTAAAGCTGCAATAGAGATATAATCATTTAAATATCATTTTTCCGATTTTTATTTATTTGTATTTAATTTATTGGGGTGGATACGGGCAAGTATGTTTATTTTTATAAACCTGCACACGTTAAGTGGTAAATCACATAATTAACCGCCACTGATTTTTTTCCCGCCATACGATTCCGTCCATAGTAAATTTTAAAAATTAACCAAAAAACGCAAATAAAATCGTAGAAATATAATTAAAGCTGCAATGGAGATATAATCATTTGAATATTATTTTTCCGATTTTTATTTAATTTATTAGGGTGGATGCGGGCAAGTATGTTTATTTTTATAAACCTGCACATATTAAGTGGTAAATCACATAATTAACCGCCACTGATTTTTTTCCCGCTATACGATTCCGTCCATAATAAATTTTAAAAATTAACCAAAAAACGCAAATAAAATCGTAGAAATATAATTAAAGCTGTAATAGAGATATAATCATTTAAATATCATTTTTCCGATTTTTATTTATTTTTATTTAATTTATTGGGGTGGATGCGGGCAAATATGTTCATTTTTATAAACCTGCATACGTTAAGTGGTAAATCATATGATTAACCGCCACTAATCTTTTTCCCGCCATACGATTCCGTCCATAATAGATTTTAAAAATCAACCAGAAAACGCAAATAAAATCGCAAAAATATATAAAAATATGATTTATATAGCGACGCGGTTAATAAATATTTTTATACACTTTATCTATTTTTATTTATTTTATTGCGGCGGATGCGGGCAGATATATATTTGCGCCATAGAAAATGCACAGACATTTTATTATTGGTTATATCGGGCTTAAACCACCTGGGAAAACCACATCAAATATATTTTTCAGTTTATTAATAAGCTTATAGCTCTTTTTTGAAGTTACTGAAAAGGTTTTTGAATATTGTAAAATAATCAGAAAAAGCTATTCCATCTAATGATTTTAATGAATAAGAATGTAAAATCTCGTGGTATTATTTTTCGCCTAATTAGGAAGGACTCCACACTTTTCGATTTTTAAGCCAGTTCCCCCCTGTGAGTCTTAGTAATCCCTCACGGGCTTAATGATTTTAGAAAGCGAATACTTCGCTCGCTTACGCTTACTGTGAAGGGCTAAGGTCACGTTAAGGAGCAACGATAAGTGCCACAATAATATGTATATTCGATCTACGGAGGGGAAGAAGGGAAAAAGGGGGAAAAGGCTCGGAACGGGGGGAATAATATATAGGTAGCCTTTTATACGTATCGGTCTTGCGGTTAGCCCGCCATATATATATTATAATATAGGTGGGCCTATAATATATTCCTTTTTTTACCCGTCCGGCCTTATAATGATGGCGCCGCGGGTGCGATTTTTTAAGGCGTGGTTATATATTATACCCCGTAATATGCGTATTTTTCCTCCGCCACCTTTGCTTATATTAAGCCCTCGTTACGACCGCTGCGTATAATAATTATAAGGGCCATTTCTCGGCCGCCTATTGTACTTTTCCTAACCTTTATTATAATAATACCCGTAAATCGCCCCCCCCCCCCCAACTCCTCCCCCCTTTTTCTCTTACCTCCCTGGGCACCCCTATGGATGCCTAATATCCTTATAGGTGTTTTGCACCCTTTCCGGTGGTTTTACGGGCTTTGGGCGCTAACCCATTATTATTTAACTTTTTTCCCGGCCAGATTCCGTTAAGATTATTATTAATAAGTTCCCGCGGTTCCTTTTCCGCTACGGATCCGTTACGCTAGCGGTAATTAATGCCCGTATAATATTTTAAACCGTCCCACCCTTTATTTCCGAATCCGGAGGTTCCAGGCCGGCCTTTTCGGCGCCACACCGTTCCCCTTCCCGCGGTGGTAATACCGCAAAGCCGGCGGCTTGTAAAAACGTTATTATTTATATTTTTATTATTACCAAGGTATATAATAATCCCCTTACTTTTTTCGCGCCTAAGGCGGTATTAACCCGCTATTTATAATAAAAAACCCCCGCCCCTTATATTAATCCGGCCAAAAAAATAAAGATTATTAGGGTATATAATCCCCGTCCCGGCGCGCGATCGTTACGGATTACGGTTAACCGGTATAAAATATTTTTACTAGCGCCGAGCGCAATAAACCATATAAAACCTATATTTATTATATCGCTAATTTCTTTACCCATCGTTATTATAATTAATTTGGTAAAATTTCCACCTTAGGCTTTTTCGAAGGGCCGCGATTAATCCGGTACTGGTTTATAAAATATAATATTACTTATTTTTTAGATTTTAAGGGTAACCATATTTATAATATTATAAATAACGAAGGGCGTTTCCGGTAACCCTTTTATACGGGCGACCCATTATTAATCCGCCCCGTTAATATTCCGATACCCCTAATATTAAAACTACCGTTACCGCCCTTATTATTATTATTAAAATTAAAATTCCTTATAGTAATTCCGCCGTAAATCCGCCCCGGCCCCGATATATGTTCGCCCCTATTAATTTTTAAATTAAGCCTATCGATAATTTAATAATAAAATTATCCGCCGTATTAATATAGGGTATTATACCGGCTTAGCGCCGGTTACCCTTACCGTGCCCATTATTAATATAATACTTACGCCTAATTAGGCAATTTCCCTTATTAAATTAATCGGTTAACTTATTATTATGGGAAAAAAACTCCTCGCCCTTTTACGAAACCGCGTAAAATTTAACCTCCCCCTTTTTTTTATTATATATCCGCCGGTAAACCTTTATTAATCCCCCTAATTCCCTATTCCCTTATCGCCTTTTATTAATATAATATTCTTCCCTAAATAATAAACACCGCGCCCCCGCGGCGGTTTTAATATATTTAATAATAAAACTGGGTCCGATAATTAATTACCTTATTTATAATATTGGTGCGGCTTCGTATATAAAGCATTACGAATATTCCTTTTATTTTTTTTATTTTACCATATTATTACGGGTGCTTTATACGCCCAGGGCTTTATTCCTTTAAATTCCACTTAATTTATTACCAAATTACGGCTCCCGCTGCATTATCGTTATTAATTTTAAATATAATTTAGCTTATGCGGGGCCGTTATGGGTTGCTGTATTGCCGAAGCGTTATTCGTAGCGGTTTAGCGTTATTATATTTGCGAATTGGGATAATGGCTCCCAGGTTAGTTTGGCCCAACCCTGCCATTTTATTAATATTTATTTGGTAATACCACGGCCCCGCTTTTAGGTTCGTACTTTAAATATTTCTTTTACCTCCCATTTATCCTTGCTTATTTTTTTAATCCGAATCGGTGGGGGTTATATATTATTTTGGGTTTGGAAGGGTAAGGGGTTATAATTGGCCCATTATAAAAGGTTTATATAAAAATACGGGTGGATATTTAAAGGGGTGTTTAGTTTTATTATATATAAGTTTATTACCCCCGTAATTATATATTTGGTATAAAACTAATTTAATTTTTATAAGGGCCGCGCGGTAATTATATTATATAAGAAAAATTATACTTTATTATTTATCTCGAACCTTTTTACGGGGGAGCGGTGTTTATTCGCTGTATTCTTATATTATTATTATATGGCCGCTGCCGCCGTTTATACCCATTCGGTGGCCTTTTTTAATGTATCTAGGAATTATTTTACACGCCCCCGCGGTAATTTCTTTAAGGGCTTTGGGTTATTGCGCTCCGCTATAGGTATTATATAATACCCATGCGTAATAAAAAACGGGCTAAGGCCGATTAATAATAAATCGCGGTTATTAATAATTAATTACACTACCGGTAAAAGCCCGGGCCAGTCCAATTATTTTATTAATATAAATATTCGCAAAAAGTGCTGGACCTTTTGATTCGCCCGCTTGGTCGCGTCGTCGGTTTAGGGGTGGAACACGGTTAATAATTATTATATTATACCCGTTAATTTATATAAGCGCTGCCAAAAGCCACCCACCTAATTCGACCCTTTATTATTTATAATTATTTTAGGGAAGCCGTGGAAACGCTAAAAATATTATATAAACCTTTCGGCGTATACCTTCGCCATTATAAATATTATGGTTTTTAAAATTACGCCTTTATAAAGGCGGTCGGTAATTATTATTAGGAAGCGGGGGCTATACGGGTCCGCGGCGGGGAGGTTTATTATAAAATTCACGAATATTTCGCTTTAAAAACGGTCCGCCATTAGGAGTGGCTTTAATAAGCCTTTTTTTTAATTTCTTTATACGGTGGTTTTACCGCATATATTATAATTACGTATAAAACGGTATATTATACGGATTATACCCGGCCAAAAATAATTACGGGATAGTATTATTATTATTCCGTTATATTCCGGGTGGCCGGTAATTATAAAATTATACGCCTTTTATATAAGGGCGGTTTATAATTACTTTTATATTAATATTTAGCGCCGGTCCCTAAAGCGTAGGTATTTTTCGGGTTTAAAAAAGTATTCCATAATAAAAACCTTCGTTTTTATATTCGGGGGGAATATTCGCTCCCTTTTTTTAATTACCTTTCGTATAATTTTATACTGGTTATTATATTATACCGCTGCGGATTATAATTTCTGGAGCTCGGCATTTTCGAATGGCGGGCTTGGGAGGGCCCCCATATTATATATGGCCGCCGGCAGCCAGTCGTTTTAAACCAGTTAAAAACTGCGGCCGGCGAGGCATTTATTTCCTTTCCTTTTCGATATATTTTGGTCCCGCCGTAATAATACATCGGGCGTTAAGGATAACCGGCCGGGGCGGAATTTTAATTAAAAACGGTATCGATATATTTACTTTTACCAGCGGACCTGGCGTTTCGATAAACGCCTTTTAATTATAAAATACCGTAAATTATTATAATTTAAGCGTACCCGGAATGCGCCGGCCATATTACGGAGTTTTATATTCCATACCTTTATATTTTTTATTATAGCCAGGAATTCCTTATTATAAATATTATAATTATATTTAGCGGGTATTAATTATTGGGAGAAAAAGGCCACGGGGCGTAATATTCCCGCTTTATTTTATTAAAAAAAATAAAAGCCTATTACCCACCCCGAATTATTAGCTTTTAGGACCGTTTCCGCCGCCGGGTCGAATTATACTAATACCGGGGGGGCCATAAATGCCCTTTTTAATCGCTGGAACGTTTCGGATTCGATAAGGCCCTAATGGAACCCTTTTCCCTTTTTAAAAAAAGCGGAGAGCGGGAATTCCAGATCGGAAAATTAATCGATAAATTCCCTATAAAAGTTAACGAAGCCTAAAAAACCGCGGACCCCTTTTACGATTATGGGCTTCTTTTATTTATATATGGCCCGTAATTTTTCCGGGTCGGCATATATTCCCTTTTTTATTATTATAATAAACCCAAGGTATATTATTTTTTTTACTGCGAAAACGTATTTGGCTGGGTTTAATCAAAGGCCTATATTACGAAACTTTTTTATAACTTAACGGATCTTTAATATATGGTTTTATTTTATACCGTTTAAATAAATTAATATATTATTTATATACGCCGTATAAAATACATTAAAAAATTTATATAATATATTATTAATATATTATTAAAATAATACTCCCGCGTTATTAAAACCGAACAGGGTTACCGTTCATTTATATAGGCCAAAATAAGTTTTAAACGCTATTTTTTATTTATCCCCGTAATAAACGCGTAATTTATGGTAGGCGGCTTTAATATTTACCTTGGTAAACTAACGCGCCTTAACCAGGGTTTATAATATTTTATAAATAAACGGTAAGGGGTAGCGGTCCTAATATATAACCGCGTTTAATCCCCTATAATCGTAATAAAAACGTAACCCGCCCCCCGGCTTTTTAATAATAAGTACCGGGGCGCGTGCGGGAAAGCTGCTGGCCCTTATATAACCCTTATTAAATAACTCCGTTAAGGTTTTTCGTAAAACCAGTAATTCCTCCCTTAATATACCGTAAATCGGACCCCATAATATTTGCGGGTTTTTTTTCTCGGTATTTTTTACCAATTTTATTATATGGTTTGCGGAACCGCGGTGGGGTGGCAGCGCCTATTTTTTATCGGGTTCGAACACGTTTTTTAGCCCTTTTAGCTTATTAAATGGCCGGAATGGCTTAACCATTAATACCTTTAATTATTCGTTAATATTATATAATAATATTACGAATAATATTAGGTTACTCGCTTTTGCTTTATACGTTATGGTATGTAAAAAGGCGATATTAACCAATTATATATCCGCTAGAACGGCGCCCTTTAATCTTTTTTTCCTTACGGAAAGGTTTGCCTTACCGATATAAATTTGCTTTTTTACCGCTTTATATACGACCGCTTTTTTTTTATACCATAATTTGCCCAGTATTATTAGGTATAAGAAATTCGGAACGGGGTAATAAAAATAATATTAGGAGTACTTATTAATATTAATATTTATATATACCGCCTTTATTATTATAGTTTTTTATTACGCGGGCAATGCGGATATATATATTAATACCCTGGCGGGTATTAAAATACGTAGGAGGCGGAGTTTAATAATAAGGGAATTATAAATCGCGCCGTAATATAGGCACCCATTATTAATAAAAGCGTCGGTAAAATTTATCCCATTTAAATAAATATTTATTAAAAAGGGGGTGCCGTTTATCCGCTTTATCCCTTTTGTTATTTTATTTCGCGTTGGCGGCTTTTAGGCACGCCTGCGCCAAGGAGTTACCCTTTTAATTTGTTTTCCCCCTTATTCTCGCTTAACGCCCCCGGGTAGGGCATTACGCTTACGGTATTAATCCGGACCTTTTTGGCTGGTTTGGCCAGGGTTAATTTATATTTTAAAATAAAATGGTTATTAAATCCATATCGAATGTATTGGCCTTTTTTACGCCGGCGTTTTATTTTAATTACGGCTACCCATTTGGCGCGGCGTGGCTTATCCCTTAATTTAAAACTTATGGCGTTTACCCCTAATATTAATGTGTCCGGATTTTTTTTAGGAACGCGATTAGTGCATTATTAATACGCTGCTCCTTTTTTTACTTAGTATTAAATTTAGGCGGAATACAATATTAGTAATTATACGAACTTATTTTTAATAGGAATTAAAAAGGTAAACCGATATTAATACCAGGCGGAGGCGCTGGTATATTACTTTATTTAATAATATAAGCTTAATAAAATTATCCTATACGGCGCCCCTTATATTTGCCAGGAATTGCTCGAATCGGAAGTAAAAGGCTGGGAATAATTACCTTTCCCCTTAATATAAAAAGTGGAGTTTTTTTACCGCTTATTTATAATTATTAAGGTCCCCGAATACCGTTTTTAGGTGCGTGATAAATCGCGCGGGATTTTAACCTATCGATTTACTTTTACCGTAAAATATTATAATAAGGGTTTTCGGCTTATTTTTTAGGCAGGCGTTAATATTATATTATAAAAATATATCGCCCCCGATAAGGTTTTAGTCCAGGATTAATTTATATTCGATTTTAACCCGGAATACCTTTTATTTTACCTTATTATTATTAAATTTTACAGGCCAGGGGAGCTGCCTTTATTACGGGATTATTACGACCGGCGGGCTATGGTTTATTAGGGCGGGCGGCGTTTGGTGCGCCGCCGAGATTTGGGTGTCGAGGGCCGCGAGCATTTAAATTAGGCGTTTTTTTATATTATTTAGCTCGGCGGCGGACTTATTATTAACGGCCGCGAATGCCCGGGCTATTTTCTGGTAAATAAGCAGTGTTACCGCTTTAGGGAGGGTTTATTATATTTATTCGCCGGCGGGAGCCTGATTATCTTTATTCGGATTATTATTTATAATGAAGGTATTACGGGGTAGGTGCGGGATAAAATATAATAAAGGATTACTTAAAAATCGAATATATATAAAGGGCTAAGATTATATTAAGGAGTAATAATAAATATTATAATAATATATATATTCGATTTACGGAGGGGAAAAAGGGAAAAAGGGGGAAAAGGCTCGGAACGGGGGGAATGGTATATAGGTAGCCTTTTATACGTATCGGTCTTGCGGCTAGCCCGCCGTGTGTACGTTGTAATATGGGTGGGCCTATAACACTCACTACGTATTCCCAATAAATATTATAAATTCCTTACCGGTATATCGTAAAAGGGTTCTTCCACATTAACGTAATAATTTCCGCGGATTCCTATTTATATTTATTAATATAATTCCGTATAATATTATTGCCTAATTATAATTATTAACCTAAATTAATTAAGGGGAAAAAATAATAAATAAATTCCTTAAATTTTAATCCTAAAAAACGCAGGCTTATTACCAAAACTTAAATTTATAAATCCTGGTTAAATCTCCAAAAAATATAACGGGGAGTAGGTTTAATAATCTCGTTATATAATCGGTGTTTAAAACCAAATTATTTGGTTTGGTTAAAACTCCAATTACCTATTTAAAAATGGTAATACTTTAGAAAATATAAAATAATCCTATATAAAACTATTCCTAAACGATAATATAATATTTGGGGGAAAATATAATATATTAAATAATAATTATATTTTTATAATTAAGTTTCTGCCGCCATAGTTTATTACCCTCCCAGAAGTCCCATAAATCCCGGGGGTCCTCCTAGCTTTTTATATAATCCTGTACAAAACTATTTTAAGGCTTTAAATTAATTATTTAAATAATTGCGCCGGGCGCTGGTCTTTGGTACAAATGCAGCGGGGGATACCTCCGGCACCGCTACAATACCGTTACGTATCTAATATTAAAGCGTATAATAATCGTAATATATATTAATAATTTAACCTTTTTTTAATATTTACGGATTTGCGTTAAAGTAATAATTGTTTTATGAAGAATTAACCGTTCTAATTTTATTAAAATAATAGGTTTACTGTTTAATTCCATTAAGCGATAAATCCTTTAAGCGTAAGTGGCCTACGAAAGCTAAATTAGGCGTTTTTTATAATCGCGGATAACCTTAATATTTAAAAATTATTTAAGGGTATTTTTTTTAATAAAAGGGAAACGCTTTTTAAGTTTTTTGCCTAATTATAAGGCTTCGGTCCTTTTTTTTTTTGGATATATTAATATAAAATTATCCATGTAATAAAAGATTATTAATTAACTTTTAATTATATAATAAGGTTTATTAGGAATAGGCTCGAAACCTTATTTAATAAATTTTTTAATAAAAGTGTTTTACCATAATTTAGGTAATTTGCGTAATTTATATATAGCCTTTCGGAGTTTAAAAATATAGCCATGGGTTTTATACCCTGGTATTATACGTATATAAACCGGTTCGGTTAATATAATTTAAATAAATGCGTTAATTATATTATATTAGATTATATTTAAATTATAATATACGGTGATAATGGTAATTATATAAAAACTTTATATAATTAATATAGCGGTATATATTTCTTTAAAATAATATTTCGTTTTCAGGTTTCCTTTAATAATAAGGCGTGCCTTATACTTAATTAAATATTTATTAAAAATAAGCTTATAGGTGTATACCCATATATAATTTAATATTTACGCGTAATATAAAACATTTATAAGTAAAATTTAATTTTAAACATATATTATACTATAATTTTTAAAATAAAGCCTTTTTATTTATTTAAACTTTTTTATTATAGTATACTTAGAATAGTCGCGGAAAAACCATAAAGGAGGTTTTAATATACTTTTATAAATTAATAATTCGGATTTAATCTTTTTATAATTATCCGTTTATTTAAAAATTTGGGTTTTGGGTGGTAATATAAAAGCTCCCTATTTAATTACTCGATAGCGGTTTTTTAATATTATGGTTTGGCCATTAATAAAAATAATTGGGTATGCGGTTATACCCGTTAAAAATATATATTTTTAGGGTTAAAGCTTTTTACCATATTATTCTTTATTATTTATTTTGGTAATTATAAAAAAGGCGGTAAGTATTAAATTTAGAGATATTTAGGAAGGTATAGGAAATAATTTAAAGCGCGATTTTATATATTTATATAAATTATTTATTACGGTTACTAATTTAATACCTTATATTTTCCCAGTAATATCTTTATAATCCCCTTATAATTTTTTTATGGCGGGGTTATTAAACTAATCGGTTTTTTCCAAACCGTTATAAAAAAAGGATTAAATTCCCATGTTTTAATATTTAATGGTAATATAATTAACCAATTGGGAAATATTATTTATATTTAAAATTCGGAGGTTATTTTCCAATATTTAAGCCTTTGTATTATATATTATAAATTTATTAAAGGTAACATTTTAAATAATAATAATTCGATAAAGGAAAGGAATCCAAAAATAATATTAATTGGTTAAGGAATACCTTATAAGGTACCCGATTTAAGCTTTTAAATTTAATTTATAATAACGGGCTTTTTGTTAAAAAGCTATGGTTATTATAATATAAGCAGTATATTTATAAACCTTAAAATATATGTTTAAAAGCTTATTACCGTGGAACCTTTTAAATGGATTTTACCACCCGCGGTTATATATAAGGATACGGTTAAAAAGGTAAACGGCTAATTTAATAATTTCGGGCCAAAAGTCTTTAGGAAAATTTCCTTTTATAATTTAAGCTTTTTATTTTACCAATCCACCCATTTTTTTTACCAGCCTGTTTTACGCCTAAATGTATGGCGTAAAAGGCTTAATACGGCGTTCTTTTTTTTTTAATTATTTTTTTAACCCTGGGATATTAAATAATAATTTTATTATTTAATTTAATAACCTTAATAAGGAATTAATATTAGGTTGCCTATATTTTAAAAAAAATTTCCAAAGCCTATATTAAGATATGGTTTTTACGGCTTTTAAGGTAATAATTTTAAAATATTCCCATATACCTATTGGTTAAAAGAAGTAAATTTATACTATTATTATAACCCTTTATATAATTATAAAAATCCAGCATTATATATTTACCCGCCCCTTTAATTAATATTCGTTAAAATCGTTGGATTTATTATTTGGTTTTATTAATAATATATTATTAATATTCCGTTATAATAGGCCCTTTAATCCCACTATTAATTAAATGGTTAATTAATTTTAAAATTGGTTTAAGATTTAAATAATTTAAACGGAGGTACCATTTAAATACCTTTTGGGTATATGGTTTTTATAAGGTATATAATATATATAAATTTTGTTTTTTTTAAAAACCTTATGGTAGATAAGGAAGGTACCCTATATAAGGCTTAAACGTAAATAAAAAAGGGGTACGTATTTTAAAATAAATTGGCTATATTAATCGAGGAATTATATTATAAGTATTTTATTAAAATGCCTAAGGTAATCGTTACTAGGGCTTTAATCCTATTAATAATTTTATATGCGCAAATTATAAAGGAATATAATATTATAAATAAAGCCAGGGCAGTGCGTAATTTTTAATAATATTAATATTCGGTTAATATATCGGATAAAACTAAGGGTTTATACCTAAATGAATCCGGTTCCGTATTCCCAAATAAGGATTTTAAAGTCCCTTACCCAAAGGTAATTATTATAAATGGAGCGGTAATAATTATAAAAATGTAATTTATTAATAAAAATATTAAAATTAGCCCTTAAATTTAGGATGGCTAAATTTCGAAAAGAATATTCCTCGGCGTTTTGCTTTTTATCCCCCATTATATAAGCCGCCATTTGGTATATTAATTAATCTTTATTTAATTTTTTAATATATTTAATAAAAAAAGGGGTAATTAATTATTTCTTATACTTGGATTAGTGGTTTTAAATATTAATATGGAATTTTGGTAAGCCTTTTTATTTTTAAGGACGGGGCTTGGGGTAAAGGTATAGGCACCTTTCGGGTTTATAAAAATTGCGCTGGCAGGGATATTATAATTTTCTGCCAAGCGCTCGGTCGCTTTATTTTAATCTTGGCTTCGATTTTGCTCGTTTCTTACTGGGGGATTTATTAATATTACCCTAAGGGTTTCGTCCGCGTTTTTTATCGCTTTTGTGGTCTTTTTTATAAATAAAAGGCCCCTTTTCTTATACGGCCCCTATTAATGTAGCGGTGCCGGAGGTATCCCCCGCTGCATTTGTACCAAAGACCGGCGCCCGGCGCAATTGCTTAAATAATTAATTTAGAGCCCTAAAATAATCCTGTACAGGATTATATAAAAAGCCAAAAGGACCCCCGGGATTTATGGGACTTTTAAAAGGGTAATAAACCATGGCGGCAGAAATTTAATTATAAAAATATAATTATTATTTAATATATTATATTTTCCCCCAAATATTATATCTTCGTTTAGGAATAATCCTGTACAGGATTATTCCATATTTCCTGGAGTATTACCACTTTTAAACAGGCAACTGGAGGTTTAATAAAGCCAAACAGCTTTGTTTTAAACACCGACCATGCAGCGAGGTTATGAGACCTACTCCCCGCTACATTAACCGCCTGTTTTTTTAATAATTAATATTTAAAATTATTTATTACGGTTAGGTATTTAAGGGTATTATCGAAAACCCTGGATCGATAAAACGGTTTATAAAATATAACCCACGAGGGTTTAATTTAGTATATAATGGCCATAAAGCCGCGTAATTATATTTAGGGTTGTATAATAATTAAATATTACCGTTTAATAAGTTTTACCATAATATTAATCCATTTTTAAAGCCATATATAGAAATTTCGTGGTTAATGCCTTAATGGTGCAATGGTTTAGAAATATAGGTTTTTTATTATATTTTCCATATTATAGCGGGGAGTAGGTTTAATAACCTCGCTGCATGGTCGGTGTTTAAAACCAAGCTGTTTGGTTTAATTAAACCTCCAGTTGCCTATTTAAAAATGGTAATACTCCAGAAAATATAAAATAATCCTATATAAAATTATTCTTAAATAATAATATAATATTGGGGGGAAAATATAATATATTAAATAATAATTATATTTTTATAACCAAGTTTTTACCGCCATGGTTTATTACCTTTTTAAAAGTCCCATAAATCCCGGGGGTCCTTTTGGTTTTTTATATAATCCTGTACAGGATTATTTTAAGGCTTTAAATTAATTATTTAAATAATTATATTAAGCGCCGGTCTTTGGTATAAATATAGCGGGGAATACCTCCGGCACCGTTATATTTTACTAATTTATAATAAAAAACCGCGCCCCGCGGTCCGAAAAATTTCCGGAAAAGTTTTTTAACTTTTACCAATATTGCCGATTTATCCGCTTCCTTACCCTTTGTATATTACTAATTATTTTTTTATAATAATTACGAGTTCCCTTTTTTATTTTATTATAATTAAATAAAGCTGTATAATTTTATTTTTATAAATTTTATTATACCTTAACCTTTATTTTCCCCGGAGAGTTTATTTTAATTGGTGGTATTTAAACTTTACTTTAAACGATTTATAAAATAAAAAATAAAATATTTATCCCCCCTTTTTATATAATTAAAAGCTAATCGAGCTTAAGGAGCCCTTTTAATTCTTCTAAATCGGCGGCGCTGGCCATATTTAATATTATAGGCCGCATTTCTTATTTTAACCGCCTCCCTTTTTCGAGCTTTTTTCCTTTTCTTTTTTTCCGCAGCCTTTCGCTTAATATTTCTTTTAATAATAGCCTACTCTAAAAAGTTCTCGGTATAGATAGGTTATATATTAAGTCCGGGACGGGGTAAATGGCGTTAAACGAAATAAAATTTAAGGTTTTTTGGCCGGTGGGCCCTTTTTTTTAATAATAAACGGTATAAGGGTTTTTTAATAATTTTTTTTTTAAATATTTCGAAATTTTTATTTATTTTAATATTAAAAAGCGGCCTATATTACCTTTTATATACCCACCAGCGTTAATTAATATATAAGGAGAGTTAGGATTATAATAATCGTTTAAGAATAAAAGCCGTGCGTGGGGAAAACGAGGTTATTTTTAAGGGTGGGAATAAGGGCAGCGATTATTAATTAATAAGGGATATACGCGTAATAAAGCGTATAAAGGGTAAAAAAAAAAAGGAAGGGATGCGTAATAATAATTTAAATAACTCCGACGAATTAGGCTTTTATTCCGGTAATATATATTTTCCATTAGGAGATTTATAACGGCGTTTATTACCCCCTTTTTTTTCCGAGATTACCAGGCCCCTCCGCCTTCGGTATATAGGATTAATTATATAAATAAAGTCCAAATCCATATTATTTTCCAATTTTAATTTTATTATATTTTTTTGGTCCTTTATATAAAAGTTAAACGGGTTTACCCCCTTATAAGCTGTGGAATTTACCCTAATATTAAGGAGTTTAAGGCATATTAAAAAAGGCCTAAGGCCTATATAAATATTAAGCATATAAAAACGTATCCCGGTAATATTTATATTCGTATTTAGGCTTTATTATTCCTTATTATTAACCAAATAGCCCTAGGGATTATTACCTTTTATTATTATATGTAAAAAAACCTTATACCGAATAATAATGCCAATTTCCCCTTATAACCACCCTACTTTAAAAAGATTCCTTAATGAATTAAGGCCTATTATAAACCTTAAATAATTTATATAAAATATTTTCACTTAATTTATAAAGTACTTTATATAATCCTTAGGCGGTGGCCCGAAGAGATATAATATATAATTTCATTTCCCTTTTCCCCTTATACTTAAGTTTAACTTTTGGAGACGGTACTATAACCTTTTTCTATTATCCTGTAATTTTTAAAATATAAGGGCCTTTTTATTAATATAAACCTTTCTTTTTATTCGCGTATAAATCCATATTATTTTTTATTTATAAATTATAATTCTAAGCGTTTTTAATATTATAAGGTATTAAGATCGGTAAAAGGGGTTAATTTATACGAAAATAATTATTATAAAAAAAACCTTAGGCTGGAGGCCGTACTTTTTAAATATACCCTTATTAATTTTATTTTAAAATATTGCCGAAAACCTTATATAAGCCTCCCATATATACCTTTTAAAATCCTTTCCAATATTTTTTAATACAAATATAATAAGCATTATACGAAGGTATATAGCATATATGAGGATCTTCGACCTTACACCAACACCGCACATAATTAGTCAGCAAGATTAACCAATCATAATACAAACACGCCGCGATACCGCGATGCGATAAGAGGGGAGAGAATAAACGGCAATGGCGATTAAAAGGAAGCCATCGTTGGGATTATTAAAATACTTTTCCAGCTCCTGCCGGAAAAGTACAGGGACCTCCAACCACTTATAAAAATACTGGTAATAGCCCTATTTAAAACCACGGGCGAGGAGTTAACGCCCCCCAATATTCCCACCCTTATAAATAACGCCCCGACCGCGATTATATTAAAGGGAAAAAATAAGACCAAGGAATAGACGGATAAGATTATCCGGATTGCCCTACCCACCTAAAATAGGCCTAATAGGCCTAAGCAACTTAAAACGGCCCCCGGGCCGTTTAATTATACCACCATGGCAGCGAAACCGGCCACGCCGCCCGTATAAACGCGCCCACCCACGATAAATATACCACCAAATATAGAAAAAAGGCTCCTTATATTTTGGAGCGGAGAAAAATTCCTTATTATAAGCGCGATCGAAATAATTATATATATTAACCGGGCACTGGGAGAAAATACCGTGGAGGTAATAAATAAACTCCCTAACGGCGATTAAAAATTAATACTTACCCCGGTTATAAAAAAAAAGGCCATGGCGGACCGTTAATAAATCGAGCAGGTTTTTAGCCCCGGGCCAAGCCTTATTATCCCGTATTATTATATACGGGTTATTATTCCGGAAAAAATATACCCAGGTTTTGGATAAAATATATAAAAGGTATTATATACCTTACGGGCGGAAAATAATATCCCTTTATTTAAGTAGGCTAAATTTATTAATTAAAATAAATTAAGGGCCCGAATAACGGCCCTTTTTTATATTTATAAAAGGGAGGAAATAAATAAGGCAATGGGGGAAATTAAATTTTAATCCTTTTTTTATCCGGCCATAATTTTTATTACGGACGGAGCGGCGGTGCAGTACCAATATTATTAGTATTTCGGTTATAAAAAAAGGTTTTACGGGAAACGCCCACGGTGCGGAAAATACCCCAGCGTTAATTACCCGGAAAAAAAATACGTAATATAGCCTAAATATATTAATTATACCGGAAAATACCACGTTAGAAATAAGGATTATTTAATATAATAAAGGAAAATTAAGGAGGCTAAGGTAAGGTATACCGAAGCGTTTAAAAAATTTACCGAACGATTTACGATTACGGCCCCGCCTTTGGTTAAATAATTAAAACCCGTACCCACGCCCTTTTAATTACCAACCGGGCCTAAATAATCGCCATTAATACCCGTATAAAAATTAACGGTAATAATAAAACCCAAATTAATAAAATTTATATATAAACCACCCCGTATTTTATAATAAGGAGTAAAAAATATTAAAAAAGGATAACCGAACGCCTTAAATATGGCCGCTAATAATCCCAGCCAATAATAATTCGACGTATAATTAAAAGCAGGGGAGAAAAAAAGAAGAACGGATAGCCCGGGGCTGGGGGGGATAATAATTCCCTTATTTAATATTAGGGCGCCCTTAATATAGGAATTAATATAGGAGCCAATATAAAAATTAACGAATATAAAGATGGAAATGAAGAATATGGTTTAAAAAAAGCCGCCCTTAAACTTAACCTATACCCCTACCCTTATTTATAATTAAGATTATTTAAATATTTTTATAAAATATTTATAAAAGGGCCGAATGCGTTTAATAAGTATTTACCTTAGGATATAAGATTATAGGATTATAAGAATATTTAATACCCGGCCGCCCGCCTAAAACGGGTAAAATAACCGGTTATAAAATATATATTAATGGAAAAATAATCGTTTATATTATTATAAAACTCCCCCTATACGTATATAATATTAATATAATTATTAATAATATTATAATAATTACGTTTAAAAGTATAGGTATATTTATAAGTTTTATATATATTTATTCGGAGCCGGCCAAGACGCGTAATGCCTTATTAAATTTACCGCTCCTAATATTTATAAAAATTAACGCACCAAATAAGGCCCTTTTATTCGAAAACTTTAACCTATATTATTTAATATAAAACTAATATTAATATATATTCCCCCATATAAAAAACCTTTTTTAATTAATTAAAATATGGAATCTGGAATTAAAAACCCCTTTTGGAAAAATTATAAAATTAACGGCCTATAAAAACCGCCCCTTTATTATTAACCATATTTGGGCCACCCTAAATTTAAACGGGAATATTACCAGCCCGCCTTTATTTACGGGTTTAAACCATATACCGCAAGTTTATAAACTTTATAAGTATAACCTAACGGGCCTTATGCCCTTACGCCGGAATTGGAAAACGCTTAATAAGGAGCTTATAAAGGCCACCGTAGCCGAGCTTTTTTAACCATTATATAATATACGCCCGGAAAACCCTTAAAAGATGGACTTAATATTAAAAAACCTATTTATAATTTTAATTATGGTGGTAAATAAAGTGGCCCCTTTATGGACGCCTAAAAAAGGCCGTTAAAAGTAGCCGGGGTGGACTAAAGAAATCCAAACTTTTTAATATTAAGCGGTGTACGCCTAATAATAAACGCGCCAAACGCCCTTAAATACCCGGGAACGGTAATATTAAAAAAAATATTT
>JAKWBI020000831.1:0-18656 GCA_022664585.2 Zalerion maritima | reverse complement strand
ATCGAATATATATAAAGGGCTAAGGTTATATTAAGGAATAATAATAAGTATTATAATAATATGTATATTCGATTTACAAAGGAGGAGAAGGGAAGGAGGGGGGGAAGGCTTAAAATAGGGGGAACGATTTATGGATAGCTTTTTATACGTATCGGTCCCGCGGCTAGCCCGCTGTATGTACGTTGTGATATGGGTGGGCCTATGACACTAATATATAACCGCGTTTAACCCCTTATAATTATAATAAAAATTTAACCCGCCCCCCGGTTTTTTAATAAAAAATACCGGGGCGCGTACGGGAAAGCTGCTGGCCCTTATATAATCCTTATTAAATAACTCCGTTAAGGTCTTTTATAGGACCAATAATTCCTCCTTTAATATACCGTAAATCGAACCCTATAATATTTACGGGTTTTTTTTCTTGGTATTTTTTACCAATTTTATTACGTAGTTTATAAAATCGCGGTAAGGTAGTAATGCTTATTTTGTATCGGATTCGAATATATTTTCCAGCCCTTTTAATTTATCGGGTGGCCGAAATAGTTTAATCATTAATACCTTTAATTATTTATTAATATTATATAAAAATATTATAAATAATATTAAATCGTTTACTTTTATTTTATATATTATAATACGTAAGGCGGTAATATTAATTAATTGTGTATTCGCCAAAACGGTATTTTTCGACCCCTTTTCCCTTATAAAAAGGTTCGCCTTACCAATATAAATCCGTTTTTTTACCGTTTTATATACGATCGCTTTTTTTTCGTATTATGGTTTACCCAGTATTATTAAGTATAAAAGGTTCGGGACGGGGTAATAAAAATAATATTAGGAATACCCGTTAATATTAATATTTACGTATACCGCCTTTATTATTATAGCTTTTTATTATACGGGTAATATAAATATATATATTAATACCCTGGCGGGTACCGGGATATATAAAAGGCGGAGTTTAATAATAAGGGAATTATAAATCGCGCCGTAATATAGGCACCCATTATTAATAAAAGTATTGGTAAAATAAATCCCATTTAAATAAACGTTTATTAAAAAGGGGGTGCCGTTTATCCGCTTTATCCCCTTATTATTTCGCTTCGTATTGGCGGCTTTTAAGTATACCTACGCCTAGGAATTACCCTTTTAATTTATTTTCCCCCTCGTTTTCGCTTAATATCCCCAGGTGGGGCATTACGCCTACGGTATTAATCCGAACCTTTTTAATTAATTTAACCGGGGCTAGTTTATATTTTAAAATAAAATGGCTATTCGATTTATACCGAATATATTAGCCTTTTTTACGCCGGCGCTCCATTTTAATTACGGTTACCTATTTAGCGCGGCGTGGTTTATTTTTTAATTTAAAACATATGGTATTTACCCCTAATATTAGGGTGTCCGGGTCCCTTTAAAAATATAATTAATACATTATTAATACGCTGCTCCCTTTTTTACCCAGTATTAAGTTTAAGCGGAATGTAATATTAATAATTATATAAACCCATTTTTAATAGGAATTAAAGAGGTAAACCGATATTAATATTAGGCGGAGGCGTTGGTATATCGCTTTATTTAATAATATAAGCTTAATGGAATTATCCCATACGGCGCCCTTTACGTTTACCAGGAATTATTTAAATTAGGAATGAAAGGCTGGGAATAATTGCCTTTCCCCTTAATATAAGGAGTGGAGCTTTTTAACCGTTAATTTATAATTATTAAGGTCCCCGAATACCGTTTTTAAATGTATAATAAATTGCGCGGGATTTTAACCTATCGATTTACCTTTACCGTAAAACGTTATAATAAAGGTTTTCGGCTTATTTTTTAGGCAGGCGTTAATATTATATTATAAAAATGCATCGCCCCCAATAAGGTTTTAATTTAGGATTAATTTACGTTTAATTTTAACCCGGAATATTTTTTATTTTACCTTATTACCATTAAACTTTGCCGGCCAGGGGAGTTGTTTTTATTGCGGGATTATTATAACCGGCGGGCGATAATTTATTAAGGCGGGCGATATTTAATACGCCGCCGAGATCCGGGTATTAAGGGCCGCGAGTATTTAAATTAGGCGTCTTTTTATATTATTTAACTCGGCGGCGGATTTATTATTAATGGCCGCGAATGCCCGGGTTATTTCCTGGTAAATAAGCAGCGTTACGGCCTTAAGGAGGGTTTATTAATTTTATCCGCCGGCGCGAGCCTGGTTATTTTTATTCGGGTTATTATTTATAATAAAGGTATTACGGGGTGGGTGCGGGATAAAATATGGTAAGGGATTATTTAAAAATTAAATATATATAAAGGGCTAAGGTTATATTAAGGAGTAATAATAAATGCCATAATAATATGTATATTTAATTTACGGGAAAGGGAAAAGGAGGAAAAGGAGGGAGAGCGGAGGGCGGATGGGATGGGAGCGTTTTATATATATCGGTCCCGTGGCTAGCCCGCGGCGCACGCACGTCGTATTATGGGCGGGCCTATAATAAATAATACGGATATTTTATTTATTAGATTATTATTATAATACGGTGGAAAAGAGAATTATAAATTTAAAAACTATAAAGGCGGATTACGAAGAATTATTAATATTAATAATAAAACAATTTATTTTTTAAAACGAATTTTTATATCGAGATTTTTAAAAAAAGTATACCGATTTATAAAACTTTTAAATAAACCCTATTTACGAATTAATCCAGCGATATTTTAACGATTGGCGAGCGATTTTAATAAGAGTAAAAAATAAAAGATTTTTAAAGGATTCCGCGAATTATTTTCTAAAACCCATCCTATATAATATATTGGGAAAACTTATAAAATAGCTGGACGTAAAAAATATTAATAAATCTTACAGTCCAGGCGAGCTAATAAATATTATGGATTACCTTTAAAACCTATATAACCGAGTAATTATATAATATAAGAAAACTGGTAAAATAAACGACGCTTACCTAATTAAGCCTAAAATAAGCAAGAAAAAGCGAATATATTATATAGGAATATTACCGGAAAATTATAATCGCCATTTTATATTTTAGCGAAAAAATAAGTAATCGATAAGCGTTGGAAGTAAAAGTAAAACGAAAAAGAAATTAATATATTTTTTAAATATGTATATTAAATTAAAGGATAAAAGTTTAAACGCAATTATAAAAAGATTAGGCATTTATAATATTAAGGATTTAACGAAATATATGGAAGAATAAGTTCGATAAACGATTAGCCGGTATTTTGCAAATTTAGGGAAAAATCTTTTTTAAAAAAATAAAACTTCGAGGAAAACCAAAAAGTGTTATAACATTTAAACAAATACCTATATAATAACGGATAATTTAAAAGAAAACCAGGATTTGTCGGATTTACCATACTTTTTATTATCCTTATTATTAGCGAATAATCTCGATATAAAGGTTGGGATTTTAACCATAGGAAATATACCGATTAAAATAATACCCCTAAAAGGAAAGCGTTATAAATATTGCTTTAAAATCGGCCATCGAATAGACTTTTATAAAACGATTATTAATAATACAACTAATAAAATATATTAAAAGGTTGGGATATTATATAATTCGTGAAAAGTAAACATTAAGGGAAACACTTATATACCGGAATTATTAAATATAATAGGATTCCGTATTTTTATTAATAAATATTGGATTATTAGAATATATAAAAGAATCGGAATAAAAATTATTATTTTTATATGGTTATACGAAGCCGGCCAGATTTATAAATGGACTTTTCCAAAAGCCAAATATGTTAAAAAACTTAAAAAGTCCCTTATAAAAGAAGATATTCCATGGGGCTTTATAAAGAACCTGAACTGGGTATTTTATATTAAGCCTAATTATCCGTTAGGCGTACTCCGAGCTAAAGAGATTTTATTTATAATAATTTTTTAGAAATTTTAAAAAAAAATACCCAAAGTATAATAAGTTAATAGCGGAGAATATAACCCTTATTAAAGTCCATATATTAAACCCAGATATAATAAAGGAAAATATAATTAAATAAAAAAGGTATAGGACCTTTAAAAAGTTTAAAAAAAACTATTATAAAGGTTAGGATTTAAACCTAAAGATATTTAAAGCGCCTAAATAAAATCGACCATCGTTTACTTTATAAAGAAATACGCAAAGGAAAATAATTAAATCCTAAGCGATTTTTCCCATCCCCAAAATAATAAGATCGAATAATGATTATTGATAAAAAAGAAATAAAAGATAATCGAAAAAGAGTGGTTTTTAATATTAGGGAAGATCCTAAGGGAAAGAAAGCAGCCATAGAAAATTTTTACCGACCGATTATTCGACTGTTAATTCTTTAATATACACGAAAAGACCTTACCTGGGCAAAAAAATCAGCCAATCGATTATTAAAAGCTATAGGATTATATATTATATAGGTTATTATAATAAAAAAGGTAAATGTTTAAGGAAATTTTATTATAATGGAAAAAAGCTTTAAAAATGGAATCGGAGGATTAAAAGTAGGATTAATATTCGATAATAATAAGGAATAGGACGAAAATATTTTCTCCGAAATGGAGGGATTTCACGAGCTTATTAAAATAAATATTAATAATATTAAGCAAATTTTATACTTAAAAGATAAATAAAAAGAATTTTTATATAAATTATATTAAATATAATTAGGAGATATATTAAAAGTATTATAAATCCTAATATATTATAAATATATTATATTTCTAATTTATCGCACGCTTATAAATACGGGAATATTTTATAATATTATATTATTTAAATTGGCCGAAAAATACGGACTGATTTTTTTACCCTATTCGATTACTTATAAAATATTTAATATTAATAAACTATATTAATTTATTGGAAAAACCATAATAAATATTTATTTAGGAAATAAGTATAAGATTAAAATAACGTTTTTTATTACGGATATTGATTCGAATTCCCGGTAATATATATTAGAAATACCATTTATTATTAAAATTCTACCATGGTTCGAGAAAATAAAAGGATTACCTGGGATTAGGTATACGCTTTATTTTTAAAAAGGATTAATTAAAGTTTTAATTATTACGGGAAAGGTAAAATAATTAAAATAATAATTACCAGCCCTAGAAAAGTGGGGATTAGTAATAATAAGGCGAAAGCCTTTTTATTATATAATTTAAAAGAATATAATATTTATTCGATAAATTAAATTATGGTTAAAAATATAATAAAGTTAATCTTATACTTAAAATTAAAAGATATTTTTATAATATCCGGTATTTTTACGCAGGAAGTAATGTGTGGGAATACGTAGTATCCGCCACATATATCGTAAAAATCGCTAATGCGATTTAAATTATTAAAAAAGTTGGTATTTTGTTTTATCTTATTCGCTTATAATTTTATTTCTTTTGATTTCATTCGTTTTTTCTTTTCTGCATTTTACTTATTATTTTATTTCTATTTCTTCTATTCGCTTTTTATCCTATAACTTCTATTTTTTTTTCTTTTTTTTTTTCGCTTTTTATTCTTTTTATTTTTATTCGTTTAATATCTTACTTATTTCTTTTTTCCTTATTTTATTTCTATTTATTATATTCGCTCATTATTCTACTTTTTTATTTCTATTTATTTCACTCGCTTATTATTCTACCTTTTTATTTCTATTTATTTCACTCGCTTATTATTTTACTTTTTTATTTCTATTTTTTTACTCGCTTACTTATTTTACTCGCTTACTCATTTTAATTGCTTACTTATTTTAATTGCTTACTCCTTTTAATTACTTACTTATTTTAATTGCTTCATTGGAAAGCTTTTTAAAAGTCTGAAAAATGTGGCTACAGGCTGATTTGAACTCATGCACTTTAGGTTTACAGTTTTAATAAACGATTTGGCTTTAACCAATTGAATTACTATATTATAACTTACGTTCTTTAATATAGGACCTTCTCTGATTAATAACCCTTCATTTCCCCCCCCCCTAATAATATATTCTTTATTATATAAAAATCGCATAAATACGCGCATTTTAATTAATTTTAAAATTTCCATTAATCTGTATATAAAAATCGTGGAAATAAGCGTATTTAAATTCGTTTAAAACATTTCATTAATCTGTATACAAAAATCGGAGTAAGAAGCCGATTTTATTTCCTTTTTAACATTCCATTAATCCATTAATAATAATAGCAAAAGTAATAAAACAAATGGTGAAAAAAGGGAATATATTATGATAAGTTATAATGGAAGAATCTTATAAGTTCTCTTTTGCCAATTTAATACCTTCGCCTATGCTGTTTTCCTATTATCCCTTTTCCCACTAATCTTGAAATTAAATAAACGATCAAATATTAAACCCTTAAGGTTTTGGAAAAATAATAAACAAATTTTAAAATACTAATAAAAATAGGTGGAATTTTGGCAAGTCATATAATATTTACCACATTAAATTTTTCCTAACCGTGAATTTACCTTACCTAAACCTTTAAAATTATAATATAATGTTTAAATAAAATGCCAAATTTTTTTTTTAAAAGAAAGCCAAAATATAAGAGAATTTTATTATAATTTTTATTTATTTTATTTTATTTTATTTAGGCCGATACGGGTAAGTGTGCATTTATTAAAAGCCATATAATAATATAATTAGGTATATAATTAGACCGCCCTAAACTTTTTTTCCCGCCTAATAATTTTATTTATAATATATTTTAAAAGTGAAGTATAAACCGCAAATAAAATTATAAAAATAAAATAAAAATTATAATCGAAAGATAATTATTAAAATACCATTTTAAAGTTTTTTATTCATTTTTAAAGATTTCATTTAGGCGGATACGGCCTGTTGTATATAATAAGTATATAATTACCAAAGCCATATAATAATATAATTGATTATATAATTAACCCGACCCCGACTTTTTTACGCTATACGATTCCGTTTATAATAAATTTTAAAAATAAAGTAATAAACGTAAATAAAATAGTAGAAATATAATAAAAGTTATAATCGAAAAATAATTATTTAAACAGTATTTTATATATTTTTATTAATTTTTATTTATTTTATTTAGGCGGATGCGGCCTGGTGCGTATGGCAGGTGTGTATTTACCAAAGCCATATAATAATATAATTGGTCATATAATCAGCCCGCCTTTGATTTTTTCGCCGCTTAATATTCCATCCGCAGTAAATTTTATAAATAATATATATAATATAAATAAAATCGTAAAAATATAGGAAAAGCTGCCATGGGAATGGAATATTATAAATATATTATTTCCAATCTTTATTTATTTTTATTTATTTTATTTAGGCGGATACGGCCTGGTGCGTATGGCAGGTATACCTTTACCAAAGCCATATAATAATATAATTGGTTATATAATTAACCCGCCTCTGATTTTTTCGCAGCCTAACTCTATCCGTAATAAATTTTACAAATGATATATATAATGCAAAGAAAATCGTAAAAATATAAGAAAAGCTGCCATAAAAGGGTAATATTATAAATATCATTCTTAGGATTTTTATTTATTTTTAATCCTTTTAATCGGGCGGATACGGCCAGCTTTATTACTATTTATATATTATACAATAAAATCGATGGTCATATGATTAGCCCGCCCCCGAACTTTTCGCCGCAGCTTTTCGCCGCGCAATTCCATCCGTAGTAAATTTTACAAATAATATATATAATCAGAGAAAATCGTAAAAATATAAGGAGAGCTGCCATGGAAAGGTAATATTATAAATATCATTTTTCTAATTTTTATTTATTTTTAATCCCTTTTATCCAGCGGATGCGGCCAGATTTATAATTACCCATATATTGTATAATAAAATCAATGGTTATATAATTAGCCCGCCCCTGATTTTTTCGCCGCCCAACTCCATTTATAATAAATTTTATAAATAATATCTATAATATAAATAAAATCGTAAAAATATAAAAAAAGCTATTATGGGAAGGTAATATTATAAATACCATTTTTTTAATTTTCATTTATTTTTAGTCCTTATTATCGGGCGGATACGGCCAGATTTATTATTACCTATATATTATATAATGAAATCGATGGTTATATAATTAGCCCGCCCCTGATTTTTTTGCCGCAACTTTTCGCCGCCCAACTTTATCCGTAATAAATTTTATAAATAGTATAAATAATATAAATAAAATCGTAAAAATATAGGAAAAGCTGCCATGGGAAGTTAATATTATAAATATTACTTTTACGATTTTTATTTATTTTTAAGTATTTTATTCAGGCGGATACGGGCAATAATAACCTTATAATTTAGGGTATATATACACCGAATATTATTAGCCAACCGTTTTTTGCTAAGAATTCTCAGGTCCCTTAACAATTAACTAATAAGCTTATAATTAAATCCATAAATTATTAATAAAGGTTTTAAAAAAAGGAATAGAATTAGAAAAATTATATTTATCTTTAATATTAATACCTTAATAAGTTTTATCTCGGAAGGTTATTTTTGTCCTAATTCGGAAGGGCTTTATACTTTTTACCTTTTAAGCTATTTCCCCCCCGTAACTTTTCATAATCCCTCACGGGCTTAATGATTTTAAAAAGCGAATACTTCGCTCGCTTACGCTCACTAAGTATTCCCAATAATATTTATATAAAGGAAATAAAATTTAACGCCAGTAAATATAAAAGATTTTAGAGAGGAGGATTAAAAACCCTAATATTTAAATAAAAAACCATTTGGAGGTAAATACCATATATAAATTAAAAGGTAATAAAATTTATCGGAGAAATAATATACCCTTAAACGGATTTATACCTAAAGGTAACCCAAATTAAAAGCGAAAGGTATAAAAAGAAATATAAAATAAAATAAGGGACTTAATATTTAAAAAATATTTCCTTGGCCTTATATTAAAGTTTTTTAACTTAATAATCGGAATAAGATTAATAAATAAAAAATTAAAATATATTTCATAAAAATGCGAAATTCTTAACGAGAAAAAAAACCAATATTCGCTTAAATATTAAAAAATTAGGAAACAGCTTTGGTATGGTATTTTCCAAATTATAAATTAATCCGAAAATTTATTATACCCTTATAAATATTAAAGGTAATAAAGTATAAGGTATGGTAAGTATTATTAATCCCGATACCAAAAGTTTTAAGGATTAAGGTAATTAAAATATTAAAAAAACGCTTAAATCGAGGGATTTTAAAAAAGAATTATATACTATACCGAAACCCTTAATTTTTGGTAAATGAAAAGGATAAAGGACTTAAATTAATTAATTTAATAACGAAAATTAATAAGGAAACCATATAAGATATATTTATTCCCCCTGGTATAAAGGAGTACTTTAAAGACTTTGGTATAAATAAAATATTATCCCTTTTTAATTTCTTTAGTAAATATTATTAAGTACCACTGGATTAAAAGTTAAAAGACCTTACCATCTTTATAATGGCGATCGGATTATTATAAATATACATATTATTATAAAAAATAATCAATTTTATTATATAATTTATATAAATAATTTAACGAATTTTAGGTAAGCTATATTTTAATATATATCGAGCATTTCTGCATAATATAATTATTAATGGACTTATAATTATATATAATAATAAAAAAATACCCGTAATTTTAGGCGTGCAATATTTTATAATAAAATATTTATTTAATATAAATAAGGTTTTAATTAATGTGGAATTATCGGGATGCACGATTAATGGAAAGAAATTATAATAATATAAAATATTATACGTAATTATTGGTTATATTTATAATACGAATGGCCGTATACCAAAAAAAGTAAAGATTATTAAAATACGGGAATAAAAAAAGTGTTTAAATATTACGGATATAAAATCCTTTTTAGGCATTGTGGTTTATTATTAAATTTGGGTTAAGGATTATATATAAATTTTAAAACCCCTTATTAAATTATTAAAAAAAGATGTACCTTTTATATGGGAGAGTAATTAGGTAAAGGTAATAAGAATTTTTTAAAAAGCAATTATAATACAGCCAATATTAATATTATTATATTATAAAAAAATTATGGTTAAATTATATTAATAATAAATGCTTTTTTAAAAGGATGGGGAGGTGTTTTAATATAAAAAATAAATGGAAAATATTACCCAGTTTATTATAAAAGCGGCGTGTGATTAAATGTAAAGAAAAAATATAATATAATAAAAAGTGAATGTAGGGCAGTATTAAAGGCCATAAAAAGATTAAAAAACTATTCATATAAAATTAGATTTTTATTAAAGGTGGACGCTTAAATTTTAATATATTAATTTAATGGGGCAGTATCGGATATACCAGGATCCCTAATTATACGCTGGCTAGCCTGGATAAGGTATTTTAATTTTGAAATTAAGCATATCCCTGAAATAAAGCATAAAATAATAAATGGATTATTAAGGAAACCACCAAAACCATTAAACCTGGCGGACATTAAAAACGAAAAGGATATTAATAAATGGGTTAATGCTTAATTTAATGCGATTATATATAAACCATAAACCTTTGGTCCGATTAATATAACGATAATATAAATAAACTTAATAACCCCTTTTTTTACCGCCGATAATTATTATTTTAAATTAAAAGTTCTACCTGGATTTTATTTATCCTTATACCAAACGTACGCATATTATTTATTATTTTTACGATTACCAGATAATATTAAAAAAAAAATATAAGTTTATATTTTTTAATATTTAAGCATTTAAGTTTAAGATTAATAATAAAAAGCTTATTAAAAAAGCTAAACCGGAAAAAAGGCTTGGAAATAGGATAATGGTAAACGATAAAGAAAAGCGGGCACGTTTATTCATAACCGCACATTTAAAACTGGGATATAAAGGGCGATACGTTATTTATAAATAATTAAAAAGGCATTAATATTGGCCAAAATCCTATTAAAATATATAGAAAATAGTTAAAATATATTTTAAATATTAAGCGAATGCCTTATAAAAACCTTTAAAGAAACCGCATTATACATTACCCGGAGGGATATTTTATAAAATTTACCTCGATATATAATATATACCTAAAAGTGGAAAATATAAATATTTATTAAAAATAAAAAATAATTTATCCGGATATATTATTATAAAACCACTCGGACGTATAAATACTAAAAAATCGGCAAAGTTTTTAATTAAATATATTATTATAAGATTTAAATACCTTAATATAATGGTAATAAATAATGGATTAAAATTTAAAATAAAATTTTCCGAAAAATTAAAAAAAAAAGGGATTTAAAAGATTTAAATTTCGGTTTATAATCCAAAAGCCAACGGTATAATAAAAGGAGGATATTATATTTTAATAAGTATTTTAAAAAGAATAACGGGAAAATAATATAAAAACCTGTTTTTTATAATGTTGGTAAAAGACTTTACGGTATAAATATTAATTAAAAAAAGTCTATACGAATTAATTTTTAAAAAATATCCTGTATTCCTATTAGAAATTAAATATGGTTCTTAGAGACTTATTAATTTAAAAAAAATAAGAGATCGAAACGAACTTTTATAAGCGAGAACTCGAATATTATAAAAAACACAGGAGGATATTTAATAAGTAAAAAACCTTATTATTAAGTATTAAAAAGAAAAAGCAGTATATTTATTAATATATATATAAAAAAGGATACGAAAGGTATTATTAAAGGATAAACCTAATATAAATCAGGTATTGGTGTTTAATATAATACGAGCGATAAATTATAATAAAAAAGTAAAGTTTCGAGATAAATAAATGGGACCTTATAGGATAAAAAAGCGATTAAGGAATGGATTATATTTATTAAAGGAATTTAATAAAATATTTATACAATACTGTAGCGGTGCCGGAGGTATCCCCCGCTGCATTTGTACTAAAGACCGGCGCCCGGCGCGATTGCTTAAATAATTAGTTTAAAGCCTTAAAATAATCCTGTACAGGATTATATAAAAAGCCAGGAGGACCCCCGGGACTTATAAGACTTTTGGGAGGGTAATAAACCATGGCGGCAGAAATTTAATTATAAAAATATAATTATTATTTAATATATTATATTTTCCCATAAATATTATATTATTATGTAGGAATAATTCTGTACAGGATTATTCCATATTTTCTAAAGTGTTGCCACTCTTAAATAGGTAATTAAAGGTTTAACCAAACCAAATAACTTGGTTTTAAACACCGACCATATAGCGAGATTATTAAATCTATTTCCCGTTATATTTTTTAAAGGTTTAACCAGAATTTACGAATTTAAGTTTTAATAACGAGCCTGCGTTTTTTAGGGTTAAAATTTAAGAAATTCTTTTATTATTTTCTCCCCTTAATTAATTTAAATTAATGGTTATAATTAAGGAATAATATTATACGGAATTATATTAATAAGCGTAAATAAGAATCCGCGGAAATTATTATGCTAAGGTAAAAAACCCTTTTATAATATACCGGTAAGAAGTTTATAATATTTATATTATAAAAAGCGGAAGCGAATACTTATATTATAATAAAATTAAAAACCGATTAATACGCTGTATTATAAGAACCTAAGAAATCGCGTAAATTATATTTTTTAGGGGGGGCAGTTTTTTTCCCACGGTGGCAAAAGCGTAATATCCGGTTAAAAATTAATTACCCTTAGAATAAAATAAGTACGATGAATTAGGGGCAATAATAAATAAAGCTGGGCATATTTGTATAATATACGGAGCTTAAAAGCCTTTCAAAACCTAATTACCTATACTTTAAACAATTTATTATTACGAAAAAACCAGGGAATATATTCTCGAAAAGAAGAAATAATGCGGAAATTTTACGGCGCCATGGGATTACCCTGGTAGTATTATAAACTTATAAGGGCCAGAGCCAAATAATAGGAATTCGATTCCGAAATGGGCCCGATACCGGTTAAAAACGCGTATATGGTTGCGGTAGGAAAACCAAAAAGGGATTAGGCTCCGAGTACTAAATAAAATTATACACCCTTATTATACCCTTATAAGCGAAATAATAAAGGCTAATAAATAATTAAACCCCCATTATATTATAGAAGTCCGGCGTAAAATTAAGGCGCGATATAATAAGAAAGCCTTTATTTACTCGGTTATAAAAGGAGTAAAGGAAGGGATTATTAAAAGTATTAATACGTATAAAAAAAAGCAAAAGCAAAACTATAATCCTATTTTTAAATGGAAAGAATATTCTTATAAGCCCAGCTTAAGCTCCGAGGGCATTACGATTATAAAGGGTCCTAAAAGCTATATGGCGGAGGGGCGATTTGCGTAATTCCGGTTAAACTTAAAATAAGGGGGAAAGCAATAGGAATGCCCTTATATTATTAAAAGAAGTTTTAAGGAGAAGGAATAATTAGGGCTGGTTGAAGCTACCGCGGAAGTTTAGGGGCTAAATAAGGCGCCCCTAAACTGGCCCGTATTATAATCCTACCTACAATTATAAAAAAAATCCTAAAGATTATATAACGAAGGGATAATTTACGTGATTCCGGTTAAGGGAATAATAATATTAAGGTGGAAATTAAGGAGATATTTTAAACCGATTTAAAAAAAAGCAGGTAAAATTAAATAATATTAGTATTTTACTTATAAGCAGGAGGAAGTATATAATAACCGGGCTTGGTTTATAGGGGCTTATTATAATTACGAAGGATCCTAAAAATTACGTGGCGGAAAAACGATTCGTATAATCCCGGCTAAAATCCCGTAAGCAAAAAACAGGAATTATAAAATACCTTTGCCGCTTTTTAAAGGGCACAGAAAGAAGAAAAGATTAAAATTACTAAGCGTTTTAAAATATAAGGAAAGATAAATACCGTTTTTTATAATTATTAAGTCGATCTTCGAATAAAGGCCTAACCCCCACCGTTTTTTAAATTAAATTTTATTTTTTATTATTAATATTAAACCCCGTGCCCGACCTAATAAATACCAGGGGAAATATCCCTTAAAGGGTTTAAAAAAATACGAATCGCCCGTTTAAATTAAGGTCGATCCCCTTTTAAGGAATCTGGTATAAGGGTAATCCTATATAGGCCTTACCAAAAGAAAAAAAAAAGAAATTTTAAAAACCAAACTTATTTGGGAAAAATTTAAGGGTCCCATACTTTATTATAATCGAACCGTAATTAAAGGGAAATATGGCGACCATAATAGTTTATAAATTATAAACGCCAGACTTTTAGGCTCCCATTTATAAAATTATGGTTAATTCCCCACCCCCCTCCGAGGGCGCCTAATTTTTTTGACCCAAAAAGGCGGCCAAATAAAGGGGATAAATATATAATGAGGAAATTATAAAAGGTTTAAAGTTTAAGGGAAAATAAGGCGAGGCCTTTTAATTTAAATAAGTTAACCAATATTACGCCCGGCCCTATAAAAAACCGGCAAGTTAATAATTACCAGGAGCGGATTAATTGGTAATAAGGGATAAGGCGATTAAGAAAAATAATAAAGCGGTGTGCTTACGAAGCCTAAAATTTTTTAGTATAAGGCGCGGAACACGAGGGATAAAATTTATTAAGGCCCCAAAAGGATAGCATTAATACCCGGAAAATGGGAAGGTAATTATTAAGGAGATTATATAGGTTCCCTATTTTAAATTATAAAAATCCCACGATTACGCTTAAAAGGCCTAAAAAGTATTATTATTATTATTATTTTTAATTTTAAGGGACCGTTTTTAATTTTCCAGCCTAAGGTTAAGGAAAAATAATTCTATACTATATTACCCTTTAAAAACCTATTTAAATCCTAACTTTTATAATCTTTTTTATTTTTTATAAATTATTTTATTTTTTAAAAAATTATTCCACCATTTAAATTTATTATATTATATTTTTAAGGCAAGGCGCGGTAAAGGTTTTTTTACCAGAATACTATTACGGTAAAGGAAGGTAAAAAACGCCTTATAAATAAACCTTAGGCCTAAAAATAATTTTCGAAAATAAAAATACCCGAAAGTGCCAATAAAGCTTAAACCTTATTATATAAATAAGAAACCAAGCGATTGCCTTTTAACCCTCCCTCGCTTAAAATCCCGCTATCCAGAATTTTTATTATATTAATACCTCGGGCAAAATATAATATAAATATTTTTCCAATATTTTAAAAAATAAAATAAATATTATTCCCCGGCCAATTTGTAAAAATAATATCCAATATTAATTAATATAATCCCCATAAAATAAACCAATATATTATAATCCGATTACCATTACCATTTTTTAATATATAAAAAAGCGTAATATTTAGGAAAAATAATATTTCCCAATATACGAATTATTTAAATCGAATATTTAAACAGGTAATATTTATAAATAATACGCAGAAAATAAATTATATTATATAATATTATATTAATATTTACGCCGAATTAATTAAATCGCTCGCCATAGGAAAAATATGGATTAAAGCGAAAAAGGCCTTAAAAACGGAATTCGTAAATAGGGATACCTTTTAAAAAGGCCGTAATATAACAGACCTGGAGCGCTTCGCCTATTAAAACTAGCCTACAAAAAATATTAATTAATAACGGTTATATATCGCGGGGTAAAAACGCCGGCTCGTTTAATATAAAAAAAACCACACGGATTATATTAATAATATTATTTTATCGAACGCGTTCCTAAACGCTTTCGATAATATATTATAGGCTTAATTATATAATTTAGCAGGGATTATAAATAACGATTTATGCCTCGGAACCCACGAGAAACTCCTCCAAAAGCTTAAAACGTTCCTAGATTAGCGCAAGAAAACGATAAAGTTATTCGGAAATAAATTCTAATAAAAAAAAAAAGGGACTACCGCCCGCATTAAGGAAGCCACGCGTAACCCCATTAACCCCCAGTTTTAATAAGCCAACCAATACGATTTGGCTAAAATGGCCTAAAGGAATTAAACCGACCCCCGCGATTTGCCGCCCGCGCTCCGATCATAAGGAAGCGATAAAATACCTATTAACCGATCAGTCCTACCCAAAGTAATTAAATAAAACCTAATTAAAAAACTAAATACTTTAAATATAATTAATATATATATATTATTAAATTAAAAAATAGGCGAAAAAGTAAAACTGGTATTAAATAATGGTAAAATTAAGGAAAATAAACCTTAATATAAAAACCATTATAGGTATAATCCTAATTAAACTTATTAAATTAAACGGGATTATATATAAAAATTTTATTATATTTAGGCCGAATTCCCTTAAAAAATTAATATAACCCTTTTGGAAATTTTAAAGGTATAAGCACTTTTTATATTAATAATTAATTTTAATAAAAGGCCCTAATATTAAACCAAGGTAATAAAATATTATTAATATTTAAAAAATAATTATATATTATATAATTACCTATAGGACGTTTAGGATTAAATTAATAAAGTCCTTTATAAATACCCCTTTTATTAAATACCAGGATGGGATTTTAAAAGGAGCGAATATAATACCTGGCCTATTAAAATATTTAATAATATAATTACGGAAAAAGTATTAATAAAAATAATATTTTTACGGTATTATAAATAAATAAAAATGCCTAAAGATTAATACGATTAGGTATAAAAAACCCAAAATATAATTATAAAAAACCCCTGGTTTTTAAAAAATACACCTAATTTAATTAATAAAAAGGACCAAGTATTTTAAATACGTTAATTATAAATAAACTTAATTAATAAGGTTTATAAAATCCCTTAAAATAATAATATTTAAAATAATTAATTATTTATTATAATAAAAGGTAAGATAATAATGGTTAAGGAATACTTATGGGAAAACTGGAAGAATATAAAAGCGGAAATAATAATAAAAGCCCTTATTATTAACGTTTATAATAAAACGGCGTAATTGGTTTTTAATTATAATTAAAAATAAATTAAAAAAGGATAAGGTAGGCCCTTAAAAAAAGTAAAAATGGAAGATAAGATTAAAGCGGTTGGGGAAAAAGAAAACGCCAAAGAAAAAAAAAAGGATTCTGGCCACGAAAAAGTATTAGGAGCGATAAAAAAGAAAATAAAACGCAATATATAAAAGGAAAAAAAGGCGCCCTTAGGTAATAAGCGTAAGGACCCCTTAAAGTTTACGGACCTAATTTTTTAAAAGGTAATAGAAGAATAATTTATAAAAATTATAAGAAGGCTTTACGGGTTAATAATTACGGAGGTAATATAAGTATTATAATTTATAAAAATAACCTTATAAAAAAACCTGGTAAATAAAATAAAAGTGAAGGAAATTATTAATAAAATTATTTATAAGGGTAAAAAGCCAAAGGGATATTAATAGGTAATTTTAAATAAACCTAATATTTACCAGGTAATTAAAATAAAAATATATTTTATTAATAATATACCCCTGGAGGAATTAAAGTTTATAAACTTTATATATATTTAACCATATTAATAATACAAGCGTATAAACTTTAGGGTTTTATTTATAAGCCTATTAAAAAGCCTAAAAGCGGTAATATTAAAGGGAGAAAAAGCAGTTTTTTATTTAATTAATATTCTTAATCTATTGGTATTAATCCCCTTAATAATCCCCTTTTTTCTTTACCCGAGCCCGTATTTATTAATATATATAGGAGGGCCAAAAAATAGGCTGGCCAGGGTTATTATAAATATAGGCGTAAAAGCCAATATTTTAAAATAAACCTACGCCTAGGAATACGGTTTTAAGGCTTACCAGGCGCGAATTGCGTTTTTCGGTTATAATAGCCAAAAAACTAATTTAATCTTAATTATATAATAATAGGTATATATTTCTTTAAAACCTAAACGTATTACGTAAAATTTCTTCGTATTAAAAAAAGATTAAAAAGGGGCGCCAAAAATAATATTAATAATACCTTTTATTATAATAACGGGGTAAAAATAATATTATAATAAAAAGCGTAATATATTAATCGGGGAGTTTAAAATAAAAGGGAGTAATTATATTATTATTATTATAAACCTAACCCTAAAAAAAGAATATGGAAAAATATTCCGCAATATTTATTCCTAGGGAATAAAGGTTTTTAAAAAAATGTAGGAAGCCCTTATAATTTAATTAATAAAAAAAAAAAGGCCAGTATAGGATTAAGGAAACCCCGTGCTGGTAAAATCGAAATCCCTGCTTATATAATAGAAGTTTTGGATTCGAATAATAAAAAAATAATAGCCTAATTTTTTATAAAGGAAGTTAAGCGCCTTATAAAGAAGTTTAAGGAGGATATGCCTATAAAGGGATATATTAATAGGCCGTAAGGAGGGGAGAATTTTTTAAATAAAAAAATCTGGACCGGAGAATTAAATATAAAGGTTACCCTTTATTAATTAAAAGGGCAGGGGCGTAAAAAACCTTATAATTACCCACGGAACCTTAATTATAAAAAAAAAACTGCCAGGAAAAGGTTAAACGTTTTTTCAGAAAAATATTATAAGGGTAATAATCGGGAACTGCGAAATAATAAAAAAAGGATATAAAACTTTATTATTAATGAAATCCTAGGCATTGGTAAAGCCTAAAAGGTATTTCCCCTTAATAATATTAATATTATTAATATTTTTATTATATATAAGCGTATGGCGAATAAAATAAAGCCCGTGGATATTCGAATAAGGTATAA
>JAKWBI020000830.1:0-18658 GCA_022664585.2 Zalerion maritima | reverse complement strand
AATCCCTCACGGGCTTAATGATTTTAGAAAGCGAATACTTCGCTCGCTTACGCTCACTACGTATTCCCAATAATAAAAAACTCGCGTAATATATTATTAATATATTATTAAAATAATATTCCCGCGCCGTTAAGGCCGAACGGGATTACCGTTTATTTATATAGGCCGAAATAAATTTTAAACGCTATTTTTTACTTATCCCTATGGCGAATACGCAGCTTATAATAGGCGGCTTTAATATTTACCTTAATAAATTAACGCGCCTTAACCAGGGTCCGTAATATTTCGTAAATAAATGGTAATGGGTAATAATTTTAATATATAACCGTATTTAACCCCTTATAATTATAATAAAAATATAACCCGCCCCCCGGCCTTTTAATAAAAAATACCGGGGCGCGTACGGAAAAACTGCTGGCTTTTATATAGCCCTTATTAAATAACTCCGTTAGGGCTTTTCGTAAAACTAATAATTCCTCCCTTAATATACCGTAAATCGGACCCCATAATATTTATAAATCTTTCCCCTCGATATTTTTTACCATTTTTATTATATAATCTGCGGAACCGTAATAAGGTAATAACACTTATTTTTTATTAGGCTCGAATATATTTTCCAGCCCCTTTAATTTATCCGGTGGCCGGAATAATTTAATTATTAATATTTTTAATTATTTATTAATATTATATAAGGATATCGCGAATAATATAAGGTCGCTCGCTCCCGCTTTATATATTATAATACGTAAGGTAGCGATATTAATTAATTATATATTTATTAGAACGGCGCCCCTTAACCCCTTTTCCCTTATAAAAAGGTTCGCCCTATTAATATAAATCCGTTTTTTTATGATTTTATATATAACCGCCTTTTTTTTATACCATGGTTTGCCTAATATTACTAGGTATAAAAGGTTCGGAACGGAATAATCAAAATATTATTAAAAATACCCATTAATATTAACGTTTATATCTAACGTTTTTATTATTACCGCTCTTTGTTACGCGAATAATACGGACGCGTATATTAATACCCTAGCGGGTACCAGAATATATGGAAAAAGGAATTTAATGGTAAAAAAATTATAAATCGCGTTATAATATAGGCACCCATTATTAATAAACGTATTAGTAAAATAATTTTTATTTAAATAAACGTTCATTAAAAAGGGGGTACCGTTTATTCGCTTTATCCCCTTTATTATTTCGCTCCGCATTGGCGGCTCCTCGGCACGCCTGCGCCCAAAAGTTAACCTTTTAATTTATCCTCCCCCTTATTCTCGTTTAATATTACCGGGTAGGGCACCGCGCCTACGATATTAATCCGGGCCTTTTTAATTGGCTTGGCCGGGGCTAATTTATATTTTAAAATAAAATAAGTATCCGAGCCATATTAAATATATTAACCTTCCTTACGCCGGCGCTCCACTTTAGCTACGAATACCTATTTAACGCGGCGTGGTATATCCCTTAGTTTAAAATTTATGGCGTTTACTCCCGATATTAAGGTATCCGGGTCCTTTTAGGCCCGTAATTTGTATATTATTAATGCGCTATTCCCTCTTTTACCTCATGCCGAGTCCAGCCGGAATGTATTATTAATAATTATATAAACCCATTTTTAATTAAAATTAAGGAGGTAAACCAATATAAATATTAGGCGCAATCGCTGGTATATCGCTTTATTTAATAATATAAATTTAATGGAATCGTCCCATATAACGCCCCCTATATTCGCCAGGAATTACTTAAACCGGGAATAAAAGGCTGGGAATAATTATCTTTTCCTTTGGCGTAAAACGTAAAGTTTTTTCGCCGCTTATTTATAATTATTAACGTTTCCGAATACCGTTTTTAAATATATAATAAATCGCGTAAAGTTTTAACCCATTAATTTACCTTTACCGTAAAATATTATAATAAGGGCTTTTGGTTTATCCTTTAGGTAGGCGTTAAAATTATATTATAAAAACGTATCGCCCTTAATAAGGTCCTAATCTAAAACCAATTTATATGCAATTTCGACCCGGAATACCTTTTATTTTACCTTATTACCGTTAAACTTTACCGGCCAGGGAAACTGCCTTTATTATAAAATTATTATAATTGGCGGGTTATAAATTATTAGGGCCGGCGGCGCTTAATACGCCGCCGAAATCCGGGTATTAAGGGCCGCGAGTATTTAAATTAGGTACCTTTTTATATTATTTAATTTAGCGGCGGACTTATCGTTAATGGCCGCGAATACCCGGGCTATTTTCTGGTAAATAAGCAGCGTTACCGCCTTAGGAAGGGCTTATTATACCTATTCGCCGGCGGAAGCCTAATTATTTTCGTTCGGGTTATTATTTATAATAAAAGTATTACGGGATAGGTGCGGGACAAAATATAATAAGGGATTACCTAAAAATCGAATATATATAAAGGGCTAAGGTTATATTAAGGAGTAATAATAAGTACTATTATAATATATATATTCGATTTACGGAAAGGAAAAAGGGAAGAGGGGGGGAAAGGCTTAAAAGGGGGGGGAATCCACTAGGGATAGTCTTTTATACGTATCGGTCTCGCGGCTAGCCCGTCGCGTGTTCGTTATAATATAGGTGGGCCTATGATATTAAGGTTTATAATAAACCGTATTACCGCTTAAAGTTATATTTTGATAAACTAAATATATTAACATTAAAAGGCTAAATAATATGTAAAATGCAGGGAGCAAAATAATAGAAACGAATTTTATTACGGATAAATTATAAAATATAATGATATTATAATATTATTTGTAACAATTTAAAGTAAAAAACGGCCATTGGTCAGTATTTTAAAGGTATATTATAAATAATTATAACGGTCGAAATTATTTTAATAATATAACCGTAAGTTTAAGTTTATTGCACTTTATTATACAAAACCATTAAGGTATTAATTATTTAAACTATTATTATTATATTTTTATACCTTTAAAATAACCACCGGTATTATTAATTACCCTAGTAATTTAATTTTATAAAAAATCGATTTTGGTTTGCGATTTTTTAATCTTTTATAAATCGCCTTGCTTTTAATATTAATATTAATATTATTCCCTTATTACGAATATTTTTGATAATGTTTATTTTACATTTATTAATAATATTATAAGGGGTAATATAATATTTATAAATAAGGTCGGATAATTTAATACTATCAACGATCAAAACCTTAAATATAGTATTATTCATTGTAGCCAATATAAATCTATAGAATTCATATATTTTGAATGCGGGAAACCTCTTAATAAAGTAAATTACCCTGTTATGGCCTAGTTCTAAAAATCTCTTTGGAATCGCATTCGTATTATAAATTCTAAGAGAGTTTTCGAACTAATATATAAAAAGGCGAGATGTTTTTTGTATTAAGATCGTAAATCCAGCTCTTTAAGCTCGATGTATGGTTATTTACTAAAAATATCAATATGTTATACTATAATTGGCGGCTTTTTACACCGGCTACTTTTGCACGGAAAGTTGAATACTGAAGTTTAAATTACCGGGCGGCCGAGCGGATTCAAGTACCAGAACCAATTTTATTCAAAGCCTTCATAATGGCTTTATTATATGGTATTTTGGTCGGATTTTTTACTATCGTTAAAGGGAGGAAATTGTACGTTGGAGTTCCCCTGGTTATAGCTTTTCACTGAGCGTGATTAAGGGGTTGTCGGCTTCCCAGTAAGACATATTACAGTTTAAAAGAAATAGTTAGAATATATTATTACTGTTACAAAAAGCTGCAAAATATAGCGCCAGGAATATTAAGCCTATAAGAATTATATATTAATATATTTCACTTATTATAAAATAATTTGAATGTTACGTAATCCCGGAATATGACTGTCAAGCTTTAAGGTTAAAGGAATCCCAAGATATCCAGAATATCTGTTAAGCTATATATTTAAGCTTTAAAATAACCTTTTCAACCGTAACTTCACGAATAAACATAATATAATTATGAAATAAATCTTGAATGATTACTAATAGTTATCCGCACCTTTTTAATTGAAATGCACTGTATATTATAGTTCGTTTCATTGCGTAATACGCTAAAGTTTCCTCATCCGGACCAGAAAAAATGGTCCAACTGCATACGATAAAAAGTTACAATGGTTAATTGCGACTGGCACAGCGCTTATTTCGCTATAAAAGTGTGACCAACCTAGGCGCAAAAAAAATCTCTTTCATTTGACATTATTTTGGAAAATATTTAGTTAATTATCAACTACTTATCAAGAAAAAGGATCATTCTTGACTTTTGTAGGTCGGGTCGAGGCATGAACTTTATATTGCCAGATTTTAAAATAAGCTTTTGTGATCTTGTATGATTAATAATTGGAAATACGCAGTGAGTGTAAGTGGCAGATGTCAAAGCTCGAACTAGCTCATTTGTAAATATAGCATAATAAGATTGATTAGCGTTGTTGTTATGGTTATTTTTTTTGTATGACAAGAGTGACTAGGGAAGCTATTTTATCCTCTTATCATTACCCCTATTACATTATATGAGTGTAGAACTCATGCATATATGAATACGCCTAGTACGAACTACATACGCGATAACGTATTTGGTACGCAGTGTCCTATTTAATACGCCGTGGGGCTGCTTATCGCAGTTGATATGCAGTGAACCACCTGATATGCAGTGGGCCAGTTAATACGTAGAGGCCCAGATGATACGCAGTGGCGCTGCAGATATGCAGTGGGCCAGCTGATACATAGTGGCATAGATAATATGCAGTGGCCCATCTGATATGCAGTTGCGTTACTAATTGCAGCTGATATGCAGTAGTGCTGGTAGTATGCAGTGGCGCTGGTAATCGTAGCTGGTACGCAGTGGGCCAGTTCATACGTTGTGGCCCAGCTGATACGCGATAACGTATCTAATACACAATAGGGCAATTAATACGCATTAGGCCAGATGATACGCAGTGGCCCACAGTGGCGCGGCCCATAGTCGCGTGGCTGATACGCAGTGGCGCAGTCGAGACGCAGCGGGCCAGTTGATACGCAGTGGCGCAGTCGAGACGCAGCGGGCCAGTTGATACGTTGTGGCCCAGTTGATACGCAGTGGCCCACAGTGGCGCGGACGCAGTGGCCCAGATGATACGCAGTGGCCCATAGTCGCGTGGCTGATACGCAGTGGCGCAGTTGAGACGCAGCGGACGTTGTGGCCCATTTGATACGCAGTGGCCCACAGTGGCGCGGCTGATACGCAGTGGCGCAGTCGAGACACAGCGGGCCAGTTGATACGTTATGGCCGAGCTGATACGTGTCAGATACGCCACAACTGCGTATCAAGTGCGCCACTGCGTATCTACGGCACCAGTGCCTACTAAATACGCTATCGTGCATTAAATACATTATGGCGTATTAGATATATTATTGCGTATTTATTACGTAAAAAGTACATCTATATATATGATTTATAAATATGTATGACGTACTAGGGATAATGATAATTCTATAAATAGCTTCTGTATACGCCCTTTTAATACATAATAATAACATATAAAATAACCACCAGTTAACCTTATTATTCCACCTTTATAAATAATATAGCGGGGAGTAGGTCTAATAACCTCGCTGCATGGTCGGTGTTTGAAGCTAAGCTGTTTGGTTTGGTTAAACCTCTAGTTACCTGTTTAGGAGTGGTAACGCTCCATAAAATATAAAATAATCCTGTACAGGATTATTCCTAAACGAAAATATAATATTTAGGGCAAAATATAATATATTAAATAATAATTATTGGGAATATGTAGTAAGCGTAAGCGAGCGAAGTATTCGCTTTCTAAAATTATTAAGCCCGTGAGGGATTACTAAAACTTATAGGGGGGAACTGGCTTAAAAATCGAAAAGTATAAAGTCCTTCCTAATCAGGCGAAAAATAATACCACAAGATTTTGCATTTATATTTACTAAAATTATTATATAAAAAAACTCCTTTTAATTATTTTATAATATTTAAAAACCCTTATTAGTAATTACAAAAAAGAGCTATAAGCTTATTAGGTAAATGAGAAATATATTTAATGTGGTTTTCTTATATGGTCTAAGCCCTATACGACCAATAGTAAAACGTCTGTGCATTTCCTATGGCGTAAATATATATCTGCCCGCATCCGCCGTAATAAATTAAATCAAAGTAAATAGAGTTTATAAAAATGTTTATTAAACGCCTCGCTATATAAATTATATATATTTTTTTTTTTACGATTTTATTTCCGTTTTTAATATTAGTTTTAAAATTTACTATGGACGGAATCGTGAGGCGGGTAGGGGCGTACGGATTATGTGCCTAACCATGTTAATATATGGCTTTTGGCAAATGCACTCTAGGGCGCATCGGCACTCCAGGCTGCATCGGCCCGAATAAATTAAATAAAAATAAATCAAAAACTGCAAAATGATATTAAAATAATTATATTTCCATTCCAACTTTGAATATATTTCTATAATTTTATTTGCGTTTTTTGGTTGATTTTTAAAATCTACTATGGACGGAATCGTTAGGCGGGAAAAAATAAGGGGCGTGCTGATCATGTGACCATCGATTTTATTGCATAATATGTAGGCAGTAATAAATTTGGCCACATCCGCCCTATTAAAAGGATTAAAAATAAATAAAAATCGGTAAAATGGTATTTATAGTATTACCGTTTTATGGTAGCTTTTCTTATATTTTTACGATTTTATTTGTATGATATATATTATTTGTAAAATTTATTACGGATAGAGTTGGGCGGCGAAAAGCTGCGGCCAAAAATTCGGGGGCGGGCTAATCATGTGACCATCGATTTTATTGTACAGTATATGGGCAGTGATAAATCTGGCCGCATCCACCCGATTAAAAGGATTAAAAATGAATAGAAATCTTACAAATAATATTTATAATATTACCTTTCCATGGTAGCTTTTCCTATATTTTTACGATTTTATTTGCATTATATACAGTATTTGTAAAATTTACTACGGATGGAGTTGGGAAAATCACAGGCGGGCTAATTATGTGACCATTAATTTTATTATACAGTATATGGGCAGTAATATATCTGGCCGCATCCGCCCGATTAAAAGGATTAAAAATGAATAAAAATTATAAAAATAATATTTAAAATATTACCTTCCCATGGCAGCTTTTCCTATAATTTTACGATTTTATTTGCATTATATATATTATTTGTAAAATGTACTGCGGATGGAGTTGGGCGGCGAAAAAATGAGTGGCGGGCTAATTATGTGACCATTGATTTTGTTGTACAGTATATGGGCAGTTATAAATCTGGCCGCATCCGACCGATAAAAGGGATTAAAAATGAATAAAAATTAGAAAGCTGATATTTATAATCTTACCTTTCCATGGCAGCTCTCCTTATACTTTTACGATTTTATTTGCATTATATATATCATTTGTAAAATTTACTGCGGATGGAATATTAAGCGGCGAAAGAATCAGAGGCGGGCTGATCATATAACTAACCACATTATTATATGGCTTTGGTAAATGCACACCTGCCATACGTAGCAGGCCGTATCCGCCTAAATAAAATAAATAAAAATAAATAAAAATTGGAAATAGTATAATTATAATATTGCCTTCCTATGGTAGCTTTTCCTATATTTTTACGATTTTATTTGTATTATATATATTATTTGTGAAATTTACTGCGGTTGGAATATTAAGCGGCCAAAAAATCAGGCGCCGCTGATTATATGCCTAACCACATTATTATATAGCTTTGGTAAATGCACACCTGCCATACGCACCAGGCCGCATCCGCCTAAATAAAATAAAGGAAAATGAATAAAAATATCTAAAATACTCTTTTAATAATTCTCTTTCGATTATAGCTTTTATTTTATTTTTACCACTTTATTTGTGTTTATTACTTTTTTTTTAATTTATTATAAACGGAATCGTGCAGCGGGATAAAATCGGGGTCGGTTTAATCATGTGACTAACCATATTATTATATAGCTTTGATAAATGCATACCTGCTATACGCACCAGGCCGCATCCGCCGTAATAAAATAAATAAATAAAAATAGAAATCTGTAAAATATTATTTAAATAATTATTTATTAATCGCAGCTTTTATTTTATTTTTACCTTTTTGTTTGCGTTTCTTACTTTATTTTTAAAATTTATTATAAAAATAATCGTGGGGCGGGAAAAAATTGGGATTAGGTTAATTATATAATTAATTATATTATTATTTAACTTTGGTAAAAATATACCTGCCATACATACCAGGCCATATACGCTTAAATAAAATAAATAGAAATAAATAGAAATATATAAAATAATACTTTAATAATTATCTTTTAATTATAACTTTTATTTTATTTTTACTACTTTATTTGCGGTTTTATACTTTATTTATAAAATATGTTATAAAGGGAATTATTAGGTGGGAAAAGAATTAGAGGCGGTTAAATTATATACCCAATTATATTATTATATGGTTTTTGGCATATGCACAGTTGCCCGTATCGGCCTAAATAAAATAAAATAAAATATATAATATTAATAACAGAATTCTTTTATGTACGGACTTTTTTTTATAATATTGTTTTATTGTTAGCATTTTATTTAAGCATTACATTATAATTTTAAAGCTTTATATTAGGTAAATTCACGGTAAGTAAAAGTTTAATAAGGTCAATATTATCTGATTTGCCAAATATCCAGCTATTTTTATTAATATTTGAAAATGTATTTTCTATTTTTCGAAAGCCTTAAGGGTTTATTATTTAATCGTTTATTTGATTTAAATATTTTTAAAAATGCGAGTAAGGGGAAAACACCGCAGGCGAAGGTATTAGATTGGCAAAACAGGAGTTTTAATATTCTTTCATTATACTTTGTAATAATATATTTCCTTTTTAATATTAATACATATATCCCTTGCTTTTTCCTTTTCCACCATTTCTTTTATTACTTTTGGCATTATTATTACTGGGTTAATGGAAGGTTTAAAAAGAAATCAAATCGGCTTATTTCTCCCCTTTTGATATATAGATTAATGGAATGTTTCAAACGAATTCAAATACGCTCATTTTTCCGATTTTTATACACAGATTAATGGAAAGGTTAAAAGGAATTTAAATCGGCTCATTTCTCCGATTTTTATACACAGATTAATGGAAAGTTTAAAAAGAATTCGAATCGCCTTATTTTCCCGATTTTTATACACAGGTGAATGGAATATTTTAAACGAATTTAAATAAGCTTATTTCCCCGATTTTTATATACACATTAATCGAAATCTTGAAATCAATTAAAATCCGCGTATTTATGTGATTTTTATATAATGAAGAATATAATATTAGGGAGGGGGGGGGGGATGAAGGGTTATAAATCAGAGAAGTTCTCATACTAAATAACGTAAGTTGTAGTATAGTAGTTCAATTGGTTAAAGCCAAATCGGAGTTATTTAATAAGGGCTATATAAGGGCCAGCAGTTTTCCCGCACGCGCCCCGGTATTTTTTATTAAAAAGCCGGGGGGCGGGTTATGTTTTTATTATAATTATATGGGGTTAAACGCGATTATACGCCAAAACCATTATCCCTTACCGCTTATTTATAAAATATTACGGACCCTAATTAAGGCGCCTTGGTTTATTAAAATAAATATTAAAACCGCTTATTATAAATTACGCGTTCGCCATGGGAATAAGTAAAAAATAATATTTAAAATTTATTTCGGCCTGTATAAATAAACGGTAACCCCGTTTGGCCTTAATAGCGCGGAAGTATTATTTTAATAATATATTAATAATATATTACCCGAGTTTTTTAATATATTTTATACGGTATATATAAATAATATATTGGTTTATTTAAACGGTATAAAATAAAATTATATATTAAAGGTCCGCCAAATTATAAAAAAACTCCGTAATATAAACCTTTAATTAAACCCAGCCAAATGCGTTTTCGTAGCGAAAAAAATAATATATTTTGGGTTTATTATAATAATAAAAAAAGGAATATGCGCCGATCCGGAAACGTTACCGGCCATATGCGAATAGGAAAAGCCTATAATCGTAAAAAGGGTCCGCCCTTTTTTAGGCTTTATTAATTTTTATAAGGAATTTATCGATTAATTCTTTAATTTAAAATTCCCGCTTTCCGCCCTTTTTAAAAAGGGAAAAGGGTTTTATTAGGGCCTTATTAAATCCGAAGCGTTTTAATAATTAAAAAGTGCGTTTATGGCCCCCCTGGTACTGGTATAATTTAATCCGGCGGCGGAAACGGTCCTAAAAACCGATAATTTAGGGTAAATAATAAATTTCTACCTTTTTTAATATAATAAGGCGGGAATATTACGCCCCGTGGCCTTTTTTTCCTAACAATTAATACCCGCCGAATATAATTATAATATTTATAATAAGGAACTCCTAATTATAATAAAAAGTATTAAGGTATGGGACGCAAAATTTAATAATATGGCCGGCGTATTTCGGGTACGCTTAAATTATAATAATTTACGGTACTTTATAATTAAAAGGCGTTTATTAAAATATTAGGTCCGCTAATAGGAATAAATATATTGGTACCGTTTTTAATTAAAATTCCGCCCCGACCGATTATCCCTGGTATTTAATATATTATTGCGGCGGGACCAGGATATATTAAAGGTGGAAAAAAATAAACGCTTGGCCGGCCGTAATTTCCAGATGGTCCAAAATAATTAACTGCCGGCGGCCATATATAATATAGGGGCCCTCCCGGGCTTACCATTCGAAAACGCCGAGCTTTAAGAATTATAATCCGTAGCGGTATAGCGTAATGATTAGTATAAAACCATATAAAAGGTAATCGAATTAAGGGAATAAGTGTTCCCTTCGATTATAAAAATAAAGGTTTTTATTATGGAATATTTTCTCGGACCCGAGGGGCACCTGCGCTTTAAGGACCGGCGCTAAATACTAGCGTGGGAGCGATTATAAACCGCCCTTATTTAATAAATTTATAATTCCACGGTTACCGGCCACCCGGGATATAACGGAATAATAATAATATTATTTTATAATTATTTTTGGCCGGGCATAATCCGTATAGTATACCGTTTTATATATAATTATAATATATACGGTAGGATTACCATATAAAGGAATTAAAAACCGGGCTTATTAAAACCATTTTTAATGGCGGACCGCTTTTAAAGCAAAATATCCGTAAATTTTATAATAAATTTCCCCGCCGCGGACCCGTATATTCCCCGTTTTTTAATAATAATTACCGACCGCCTTTATAAGGGCGTAATTTTAAAACCCATAATATTTATAATAGCGGAGGTATATACCGAAAGGTTTATATAATATTTTTACCATTTCCACGGTTTCTTTAAAGCGATTATAAATAATAAAAGGTCGAATTAGGAGGGCGGTTTTTGGTCATCCTAATATAAATTAATAAATATAATATAACGATTATTAATTATATTCTAACCTTAAATTAACGGCGCAACCGAGCGGGCGAATTAAAAGGTCTAGAATTTTTTACGAATATTTATATTAATAAAATAATTAAACTGGCCCGGGCTTTTATCGGTAGCGTAATTAATTGTTAATAATCGCGATTTATTATTAATCGGCTTTAGCCCCTTTTTTATTATACACGGGTACCACATATTACTGTAGCGGTGCCGGAGGTATCCCCCGCTGTATTTATACCAAAGACCGGCGCCCGGCGCAATTGCTTAAATAATTAATTTAAAGCCCTAAAATAATCCTGTACAGGATTATATAAAAAGTCAGAAGGGCCCCCGGGACTTATAGGATTTCTGGAAAGGTAATAAACTATGGCGGTAAAAACTTGGTTATAAAAATATAATTATTATTTAATATATTATATTTTCCCCCAAATATTATATTATCGTTTAGGAATAGTTTTATATAGAATTATTTTATGTTTTTTAAAATGTTGCCATTGCTAAATAGGTAATTAAAGGTTTAACCAAACCAAATAATTTGGTTTTAAACACCGACCATATAACGAGATTATTAAACCTACTCCCCATTATATTTTCTGAAGGTTTAATTAGGATTTATAAATTTAAGTTTCGGCAATAAGCCTGCGTTTTTTAGGATTAAAATTTAAGGAATTCTTTAATATTTTTTCCCCTTAATTAATTTAGGTTAATAATTATAATTAGGGAATAATATTATATGGAATTATATTAATAAATATAAATAGGAATCCGCGGAAATTATTATATTAAAATGGAAAAACCCTTTTACGGTATACCGGTAAGGAATTTATAATACTTATATTATAAAAAGCGGAAAGGAATATTTATATTATAATAAAATTAAAAACCGATTAATATATTGCGCTGCAAAAGTTTAAGAAATCGCGTAAGTTATATTTTTTAGGGGGGGCAGTTTTTTTCCTACGGTGGTAAAAGTATAATATGCGGTTAAAAATAAATTGCCTTTAGGATAAAGTAAGTATAATATATTAAGAATAATAATAAGTAAAATTGGGCAAATTTATATAATATACGGAGCTTAAAAGTTTTTCGGAAACCAATCACTTATATTTTAAACGATTTATTATTACGGAAAAATTAGGGAATACGTTTTCGAAAAGAAAAAATAATACGGAAACTTTACGGCGCCATCGGATTACCCTGGTAATATTATAAACCTATAAGGGCTAAAGCCAAATAATAGGAATTCGATTTCGGAATAGGCCCGGTACCGGTTAAAAATACGTATATAATTACGGTGGAAAGGTTAAAAAAGGATTAAGCTTTAAATATTAAATAAAGCTATACACCCTTATTATACCCTTATAAGCAAAATAATAAAAATTAATAAATAATTAAACCCTTATTATATTACGGAAATCCGGCGTAAAATTAAGGCGTAATATAATAAAAAAGCCTTTATTTACTTTATTATAAAAGGAGTAAAGAAAGGGATTATTAAAAGTATTAATACGTATAAAAAAAAGCAGAATTATAATTTTATTTTTAAATGAAAAAAATATTTTTATAAGCCTAGCTTAAGCTCCGAGGGTATTACGGTTATAAAGGATCCCAAAAGTTATATAACGGAGGGGCGATTTATATAATTCCGGTTAAATTTAAAATAAGGGGAAAAGCAATAAAAATGCCCTTATATTATTAAAAGAAATTCTAAAAAAAAGGGATAATTAGGGCTGGTTAAAATTACCGCGGAAGCTTAGGGGTTAAATAAAACGCCCTTAAATTGGCCCGTATTATAATTTTGCCTACGATTATAAAAAAAATCCCAAAAGCTATATGGCGGAGGGATAATTTATATAATTTCGATTAAGGGGATAATAATATTAAGGTAAAAATTACGGAGGTATTTTAAACCGATCTGGGAAAAAGCAGGCAAAGTTAAATAATATTAGTATTTTATTTATAGGTAAAAGGAAATATATAATAACCGGGCTTGGTTTATGGGGGCTTATTACGATTGCGAAGGATTTTAAAAATTAGGTGGCGAAAGGACGATTTATATAATCCCGGCTAAAACCCCGTAAATAAAAAATAAAAATTATAAAGTACTTTTGCCGTTTTTTAAAGGGTATAAGAAAAAGGAAGGATTAAAGCCACCAAGCGCTTTAAGGTATAGGGGAAAATAAATATTATTTTTTATAATTATTAAATCGTTTTTTAAATAAAGGCCTAAATCCCCCCCCCCCCACCGTTTTCTAAATTAAGTTTTACTTTTTATTATTAATATTAAACCCTGTGCCCGACCTAATAAATACCAGGGGAAATATCTTTTAAAGGGTTTGGAAAAATATAAATCGCCCGTTTAAATTAAGGTCGATCCCCTTTTAAGGAATTTAATATAAGGGTAATCCTATATAGGCCTTATTAAAAAAAAGGAAAAAGAGATTATAAAAATTAAATTTATTTAAGAAAAGTTTAGGGGTCCCACGGTTTATTATAATCGGACCGTAATTAAAGGAAAACGTGGCGATTATAATAATTTATAAATTATAAACGCCAGACTTTTAGGCTCCCACCTATGGAATTATAATTAATTCCCCACCCCCTCCGAGGGCGCCTAATCTTTTTTACCCAAAACAGCGGCCAAAGGGGGGGATAAATATACGGTAAGGAAGTTATAAAAAATTTAAAGCTTAGGGGAAGGTAAGGCGAGGCCTTTTAGCCTAAATAAGTTAACCAATATTACGCCCGGCCTTATAAAAAACCGGTAAATTAATAATTATTAGGAGCGGATTAATTAATAATAAGGGGTAAGGTAATTAAGGAGAACGGTAAAGCGGTATGCTTATAAAGCTTAAAATCTTTTAACGCGAGGCGCGGGACCCGAGGGATAGGACCTATTAGGGGCCCTAAAAAATAGTACTAATACCCGGAAAATGGGAAGGTAATTACCAAGGAGGCTATATAGGTTCCTTATTTCGAATTATAAAAATCCCACGATTACGCTTAAAAAGTTTAAAAAGCATTATTATTATTATTATCCTTAATTTTAAGGGACCGTTCGCAATTCTTTAAAGCCTAGGGCTAAGGAAAAATAATGCTATATTATATTACCCCCTAAAAATTTATTTAAAACCTAATTTTTATAATCTTTTTTATTTTTTATAAATTATTTTAATTCTTAAAAGTTATTCCACCATTTAAATTTACCATATTTTATTTTTAAGGTAAGGCGCGGCGAAGGCTTTTTTGCCAAAATACTATTACGGTAAAAAAAGGTAATAAATACCTTATAAATAGGGCTTAGGCCTAAAAACGATTTTTAAAAGCGGAAATACCCAAAAGCATTAATAAAGCTTAAATCTTACCATATAAATAAAAAGCCAAGCGATCGTCTTTTAACCCTTCCTTGCTTAAAATCCCGTTATTAATAACTTTTATTACACCAATACCCCGGGTAAAATATAATACGAATATTTTTTTAATATTTTAAGGAATAAAATAAACGCTATTTCCCGGCCAATTTATAAAAGTAATATTTAATACTGGTTAAGATAATTCCCATAAAATAAACCAATATATTATAATTCGATTACCATTACCGTTTTTTGGTATATAAGGAAGCGTAATATTTAAGGAAAACGATATTTTTTAATATACGTATTAATTAAATCGAATATTTAAATAAGCAGTACCTATAAGCGATGCGTAAAAAGTAAATTATATTATATAATACTGTATTAATATTTATACCGAACCAATCGAATTATTCCTTATAAGAAAAATATGGATTAAAGCGAAAAAGGCCTTAAAAACGGAATTCGTAAATAGGGATACCTTTTAAAAAGGCCGCAATATGGTAAACCTAAAGCGCTTCGCTTATTAAAACTGGCCTATAAAAAATATTAATTAATAACGGTTATATATTGCGGGATAAAAATACCGGCTCGCTTAATATAAAAAAAACCACACGGGTTATATTAATAATATTATTTTATTAAACGCGTTCCTAAACGCCTTTAATAATATATCGTGGGCTTAATTATATAATTTTATAGCGATTATAAATAATCATTTATACCTCGAAACCCACAAGGAACTTCTCCAAAAGCTTAAAGCGTTTTTGGATTAACGTAAAAAAACAATAAAGCTATTCGGAAATATGTTTTAATAAAAAGAAAAAGGGACCACCGCCCGCGCTAAGGAAACCGCGCATAACCCCATCGACCCCTAGCTTTAATAAACCAACCGATATAATATAATTAAAATAGTTTAAAGGAACCAAACCGACCCCCGCGATTTACCGCCCGCGCTCCGATTATAAGGAAGCGATAAAGTACTTATTAACCAATTAATCCTGCCCAGAATAATTAAATAAGACCTAATTAAAAAACTAAAAAATAGGTAAAAAAATAAAGTTAATATTGGATAATAATAAAATTAGGGAAAATAAGCCTTAATACGAAAATTATTATAAGTATAATTTTAATTAAACCTATTAAATAAAACGGGATTATACGCGGGAATTTTATTATATTTAAGCCAAATTCCCCCAGGAAATTAATATAATCCCTTTGGAGATTTTAAAGGTATAAGCACTCCCTATATTAATAATCAGTTTTAATAAAAGGCCCCAGTATTGAATTAAGGCAGTAAAATATTATTACTATTTAAGAAATAACCATATATTATATAATTATTTGTAGGATATTTAAAACCGAATTAATAAAGTCCTTTATAAATACCCCTTTCATTAAATACCAGGATGGGATTTCGAAAAAAGCGAATATAATACCTGGCCTATTAAGATATTTAATAATATAATCACGGAAAAAGCACCAATAAAAATAATATTTTTACGGTATTATAAGCAAAAGAAAATGCCTAAGGATTAGTACGATTAGGTGTAAAAGGCCTAAAACACAATTATAAAAAACACCTGGTTTTTAAAAAATATGCCTGGCCTAATTAATAAAAAGGACCAGGTACCTTAAATACGCCAATTATAAATAAACCTAATTAATAAGGTTTATAAAATACCCAGAAATAATAGTGTTTAAAATAATGAATTATTTATTATAATAAAAGGTAAGGCAATAGCGGTTAAAAAGTATTTATAGGAAAACTAGAAGAATATAGAAGCGGAAATAATAACGGAAGCCCTTATTATTAACGTTTATAATAAAACGGCGCAAATGGTTTTTAATTATAATTAGGAAGGAATTAAAAAAGAATAAGGCAGGCCCTTAAAAAAAGCAAATGTGAAAGATAAGATTAAAGCGGTTGGGGAAGAAAAAGGCGCCAAAAAAAAAGAAAAGAATCCTGGCCATAAAAAAGTATTAGGCGCGATAAAGGAGAAAATAAAATGCAATATATAAGAGGAAAAAAAGGCGCCCTTAGGTAATAAGCGAAAGGACCCCCTAAAGTTTACGGACCTAGGTTTTTAAAAGGTAATAAAACAATAACTTATAAAGATTATGGGGAGGCCTTGCGGGTTAATCATTGCGGAGGTATTATAAATATTATAACTTATAAAAATAACCTTATAAGAGAAATTGGTAAATAAAATAAGGGTGGAGGAAATTATTAACGAAATTATTTATAAGGGTAAAAAGCCAAAGGGATATTAATAGGTAATTTTAAATAGGCCTAATATTTACCAGGTGGTTAAAATATAGGTATGTTTTATTAATAATATACCCCCGGAGAAATTAAAGTTTACGAACCTTATATATATTTAATTATATTAATAATACGAGCGTATAAACTTTAAAATCCTATTTATAAGCCTGCCAGGCGGCCTAAAAGCGGTAATGCTAAAGGAAGGAAAGGCAGTTTCCTATTTAATTAATATTCCTAACCCATTAATATTAATCCCTTTAATAATCCCCTTATTTCTTTACCGGAGCCCGTATTTATTAATATATATAAAAGGGCCAAAAAATAGGCTGGCCAGGGTTAATATAAATATAGGCGCAAAAGCCAATATTTTAAAATAAACCTACGCCTAGGAATACGGCTTTAAGGTTTACTAGGCGTAAATTATATTTTTTGGTTATAATAATTAAAAAACCAATTCAGTCCTGGTTATACGGTAATCGGTGCACGTTTTTTTAAAATTTAAATATATTGCGTAAAATTTTTTCGTATTAAAAGAAGATCGAAAAGGGGCGCCAAAAATAATATTAGAAATGCCTTTTATTATAATAATAGGGTGGAAATAGCGCTATAATAAGGAGCGTAATATATTAATTAGGGAGCTCGAAATAAAAAGGAATAATTATATTATTATTATTATAAACCTAATCCTAAAAAAGAAATATGGAAAAATATTCCGTAATATTCATCCTTAGGGAATAAAGGTTTTTAAAAAAATATAGGAAGCCCTTACAATTCGACCAATAAAAAAAAAGGGCCAGTATAGGATTAGGGAAACCCCATGCTAGTAAAATCGAAATCCCTGCCTATATAATAGAAATTTTAAATTCGTATAATAAAAAAGTAATAGTTGAATCTTTTAGAAAGGAAATTAAGCGCCTTATAAAAAAGTTTAAAAAGGATATATGGAGGGGTATATTAATAGGCCGTAAAAAGTGGAGAACCTTATAAATGGAGAAATTTAAACCGGAAAACTAAATATAAAGGTTGCCCTTTATTAATTAAAAGGGCAGGGGCGTAAAAAGCCTTATAATTACCCACGGAACCTTAATTATAAAAAGGAAATTACAAGGAAAAAATTAAACGTTTTTTTAAAAAAGTATTATAAGGGTAATAATCGGGAATTGCGAAATAATAAAAAAAGGATACGAGATTTTATTATTAATAAAATTTTAAATATTGGCGGAGCCTAAAAGGCATTTCCCCTCAATAACGCTAATATTATTAATATTTTTATTATATATAAGCGTATGGCGGATAAAATAAAACCCGTGAATATTTAAATAAGGTATAAAGCGGCCCCCGTAAACCCGGACTGGTATAAGAAAAAGTGGGGAAAAAATAAACTATTAAAAAAGAATTATAATAATATTAAATAAAACGGATACATTTGCCTATAATTATATAAGGCAGGGTGCAGCGGTATTAGGCTTATATTAAAAAAAAGGGATAAAATTTTAAAATCCCTCGGGGAATTATAAGGGGAAAAATAAAGGATATTTATAAATATATTTATAAATAAAAAA
>JAKWBI020000082.1:0-124483 GCA_022664585.2 Zalerion maritima | reverse complement strand
CCAAAGATCACCCGGCCCCATCTTTTTCCCCCCCCTTTTTATTCTTTTTTTTTTTTTTACTTTTTTTGGCGCTCGTCGGCTGCGGGTGCTCCCCCCCCCCCCCCCCCCCCCCCCAGATGGCGTGAGGCGGAGACGTTTCCTCACGAGAGAGAGTTGCCTATTCCATTTCGCTACCACCGGCGGGGGGGGGGAATAAAATATTTCGAGGATGGTATGATATGTATAGTCGCGGAAATAAAGAAACTACTATCCGTTCATGCTTGGTGAGAGACAACGTGTCGCAAAGAAGCTGGCCTTCCACAATGGTGGTCCGCGTTTATAACATGGGTGATCTAGATACTTCGCGAATTATTTAGAAGAGAGAGAGACTGGTAACTACCTAGTCATCCTTCTGGAGCAAGAGCCCAAAAAAAGACTCTGATACTCGGGCAACTTTTGATTCTGGAAACGGTGCTGAATGAAGTAGTCGGAGGGAAGCCGGCGGGATGGGGTATCATAGCGGATGCAAGCGATGTACAGTAGGTGTGAAGCCATGGACGCGGGGAGGCTCTCCGGCAATTATGAGGCGGGTCGGGACTGGAGCTCAAGCCAAACCGACGACGACTATGAGAAATGGGAACTGCTGATGCAAACCCGGAGGCGGGTTCAACCTTGCCAACGAAAAGAAGGAAAAGGAAAAACTGGATTATGAAGGGGGATTGCTGGAAGTTCTCCACTCGGATGTTGGTCCCCGTCAAACTCTCTGTGCTGTTGCATGGATATGGTAAATGGCTTTCCTCTTATTCGAGGTTCCTCGAAAGGTAGCAAGGTTGGAAGACGAAGGGGAGACCTTGCTAGCCTGGGTTGGTTGATTGTTCAAGTCTTGATCCTGGAGGCACTCGTAGGGCTGCTCCCTCCTGGACACTGGTCATCCATGATGCAGCCACGCGGATAACCTTGGCCGCGACGGGATCAAAAGACTTGTTCCCTGGTTTATTTGTTGGGCTTGGTATTCAGTTCGTGAGGCCATTTGCGTCGTCGGTAGGTAGTCGTTGACTCCGGCAGTTGTAATATGGGACAAATGTCAACAAGGACGCCAAAGTATTGTTTTGGGCCCGACTAAGAGCAGTTGCACCTTGACTGTATTAGAGTCGCCGTTGGAGATTATCGACCGTGGGTCGTATTACAACAAGCCTGCAGGGATGCCGGGGACCCGGTGCGAGAATGGTCCAATAATAATTCCTGACTTTTTTTAAAAGTACTGTGATTCTGCACGATAGTTACCCCATTGGGCCTCAGAGGTATCGCCGATCTATAGCGCTCGACTTTTCCTCCCGTTGAATGGATATAACCAGACTACCGGCAGGGACGCCAGCACACGAGCAACTTAGCTACGGAGTAGTTGGTTCGCGGGTGTGGGTTGTACAGACGTACTTTTCTTGCATCTATAAAATGCAAGATCCTGCTCTTCGTGAGAACTCTTAGTTAGTTTGTCAACTCATCCTAGTTATTTGCAGCAGCGACAGAAGTTGTCAGTGGCCGGCGATGGCCTATATGTGATGGATTGTGGCTCTGCCCTTAACCATTGACCTTCCGCTAATGTTGGAGTTGACACAATAGAAAACCCGCTTCTCCATCCTGATAATAACTGCCTGGCGGCATCTCCATCTTTTAATGGTGCGTCCCTAAGACTACAGCCTGGGAAAACGGCTGCCGGGGGGTGGGGTGGTGGCTCATGGCATGTAAAGGCTTGCGGTGATTATGTCCCGGACCAAGTAACTAATGAAGATGTATTGGCCAGATTTGTCGTGAGACGTAGTTTTGGATTTAGAAAACCATTCGGATACACGATCCGCCGCGCCAAACAAGATGTTAAAATCGTAACTAAAATCGAGTGTGCCATCCGATATATATGGAACCTGCTGTAGTCACTACTGGTTAGGGATAGCCGATATGTGAGATAGTCCATGCTATCTCTAGATATATGTAGTTAGTATATACCTTAGGCCATTAGATTACACCTCGTCGAGATCCTCCCACTTTGGAGACTGCGCCATCAACAAGAGACTCGAAGCACTATTACGCTCATTGGCGGCTCTTGACTAGTAGGTGAGACTGTAGCGCTTAGATGAGAGGTTGTGTGACACCAATCTAAGCCCGTTCCACCCTAAGACCGGCAGCCATATTCTCATCAGCGTTGAACTTCATGGCTCTTCCCCTAGTCACTCCACTAATGCGGTTAGCATTGAACTAAGAGCGGAGTTTTTTCGATCGCAGAAGTGTGGGTGCCCGTTGTCGCAGCAGGACCGTGCCGTAAGTATTGTCGTGCTCGATAGCTTCATGACTGCATCGAGACCCGTACCGAGGGTATGTTGTAATGGCAATTCCGCACATGGTGAGGACTTGCGCAGAGAAACCAGGCTTCTTTGCAATATGAAAAGGTGAAATTGGAAGAGATTATTTTCTGGTGTGGGGAATAGAGGAATGGGAGTAACTACTAGTAAACACAACTGACACGGAGCTATCGTTGGCTGTCAACCTCCGATAGGGTGTCGACCATCTATAATCCCTAGACCCCAGGGTGTGTGATATTGATGTTCCTATTCAAGGTAGGCGCCGTTTGCTTGTGAGGCTGTCGGTTTATGTTAAAGGTAACGAGGGCGACGAGTAGGATTGGTGCAATAAGCGTAGTCTCCGTTCAGGGTCGGCTGTTTGGTATCCGACGAAACGTGCTTGGAATAGGTTCGGAAGAGTCCTATACCTGATATTTCTGGTCTGCTTCCAAGGTATACATACATTGGACAAGGAGAGGAATTCCATGTATACATGGTATTTACCATACAAGCTGTGACCTCATTACCCCCGAAGCACAGCACCCATAAAACCAGCTTTATCGCTCAGGCAACGTACTACGGCTTCCTGTGCTGTACCCGAAGTAGCTACTAGTTAGTTGCATAGACCAAGGGAGACTGATGTAGTTACCCTGTCCACTTCGAGATTGCTTGATGCAACGGAGCTTTCCCCAAGGAAACGTTTGTGACTACCCTCACCATTTCCCTATCCTGCCCCTTTACGTCGAGGGAATGCGACTGTAGGAGACGCGATGCCGCGATGAACCAGGAAACAGTTGGATGTTCCAGATATCAACTTGGAGGTCATTTGGGGAGGTAGTCATGCGTCTGATGCTTTGAAGTGTCGAAGGGTTTGATATACGACGGGCGTCTCGAATTGGATGCCTCCAGGTTTGGTGGGAGGGGGATGAGCAAATTGCATGCTTCCCGTGCAAAGTCCTAGACAGCCACAAGTTGAGGAAAGCTTGTTTCGGCCATGGTGACGAACAACACACCGTAGACGCCGTGGTTGGATGTGTAACAGCGCGTGATATCGAGACACCTATTAGTTTTGTGTCTCAAGGTTTACCTATGACAGCACAACAGAAACCAGCGACTTTACGGCAAGGGCCTAAAGGCACAGCCTTAGTAGGGACTCCACAGAAGAGCACTAAGTATCCTAGAATCAGGAAAAATCACTTCAAGCCAGGTGGAGAGAGGTACAGTAGCTGCAGCCCTGAATCAGAGGCTGTATCGATAGTAGTGGGTGCTGTACATACTAGCGCTACGTTCACAATGCAACCTCCTACCATGGAGATAATAGCTAGAGGATTACCACAGGCTTAGATCGGAAGGCAGGAACCCGGTATTCCTGGTCCGAGGGAACCTGATCGGCCACGGAGCCCCAGGATGGCCACCCCTAACAAGACGCCTACGGGGAACGGACCTGGATGTTGAAGATTCCCGGGACCGCATGCATGTCGAGTATTGTGCATTGGCACTATGCAAATTTGCCAAAGGGACTTGGACTTACAGTGCCAGCAGTGAATCACTCACGGCCAAGCGAAATGCTACCGAGACCTTGATGTGCAGGGCGTTGGATGGCCAAGGCTCCCCCCTCCAGGAATAGCTTGCCGCCTGAGCCTGGTGCAGTCTTCCTGTACCTTGTTAGTCACCGACTTCCGGACATGCATCTGGCCGCCGGCTGCCAAGCACCTCCGGTGAGCACCACTTCATCAGCGGCGTTAGTACAGTGCCAAAAAGAAGCTTGTTTCAACGGGCCCGCATTATAATTGCTTTGCCTATGCAGATGTACTGTGCCTACATAGTTAGCCAACTCCACCTAGTCCTCCAGATCCCCTCCACTGCGTCAAATCCGTCTAGACCCTCCCAGAACACCCCCCCAATGCTTCTTCAGAGTGCCCAAGCAGGCGCCAGGATGACCATATCAACGCTAGCCAAGATCTGTGACTTTGGTTAGCATTGCAGACGCCATCTCTGCCTGCATGACAGCGATACGATCATCCTGACCGCCTCGATCGAAGCCGAAAGCTCGAGGCCGGCCAAGTGCCAGGGCTGAAAATAGCAGCACAAACAATAGCAGGCTAGCAAAGACTTCCATTATTATATGGCCCAGGTGCGAGGTGACCGGGGGGGTGTGGAGGTGTGGCAGACGTGGAGGTGGCTTCGCAAGCAAACAACCCCGTGCTAGCAATCCATGTGTGTGTGGAAAGACTCGCGCAAGGCAAGATTTGCAGCCTTCCCAGCCTATCAGCTTCTATTTATGCACCATACAAACGTTCGCAAGTTCTACTGTACCTCTATGGACAGGCTGCGGTTGTGTTCCTAGGAAGGCCGTCAAGACCAGTCACGGAGCCGGCTCCGCGCCACACTTCTCACCATGTACTACTACGACCACTGCCATTGCTGGTTGTACTATCATAGTACCATCGCCATCGCCACCGCACCTCCTTCTAAATACTCCCCTACGAGCGCCATTTTAGGCCGCTTGCTGCATCTCTTCCCATTATTCCCACCCTTATGCAGCTATTGTCTTCCTATTCAAGCTTCTGGCTTAGACTTCTGTGCCTTAAATCGTCGTCTTTGAGACTCTTCTACACTGCTTCCACACTGATTCCATACGGGCGTCCATCTCGACGGATGACTGGTGCAACATACGACGACCAATGTGATTGCTTCTTTTTTTTTTTTTCCTTCGTCGCCGGGTCTGGAGATCTGTGTTCTCTTGGCAGAGCTCAAGTCAACGCCGCAGGCCTGTGAGACTGCTTTGAAGCCAAGCGCGGTCTTTTTGCATCTGAACCCGGTGAAATTCTCTCCTTCCGAGTATCGTAGGCTCAGACAGCGTTCACTTTTACCATCCCTCACTGCAGCCTCCCAACCCAACTTTCGGATTCAATTCTCCCTGCCCCCTGGTCCCAATTTCCCCGGTAACGGATAATTGCTAGTAGTTAGGTTTTTTTCTAGTTCCTTGGGATTCATCGCGCCCCATCTGGTTATGGAGGGGGTTGCGAGACGCATCCGACATTCCCCAGCGCGCGGAATCATATAATTTTGTCATTCCAGAAGGTAGAACGCCGGGAAGCCGACAATGCCGCCGCCACGGGCCTACTACTGCCATGTAATCATCAGAGGCTGGTACTTTTACGCGTCTAGTAGACAGTGGCGAGCGTGTGTCCCTCGCCAATCTCTTGTTTTGTCGATCGAGTATGTATGTCTAGAAAAGTGGATCCTTCGCTTGGCCGTGCTCAACTGCTGCGGCTGTTCCAGGTCCCTAGATACTACGCAGCAATCCAGGTACCATGTATTCCGACACTCCGTATCCCAGTATAGAGCTCATGCACGGCGCTTGCTTCTTGTTGGAACTTGCCGTCTGTTATGTAGATGTTGCCCTTCCCTGTATGTACTATCCAACTTGGCGGGGGGGGAAGGGGGAGAAGGCTCGTCGATAATATCTTAAACCCAATTTTAAACCGAAGATAATAAATGGCATCTTGTCCCCACACCTTTTATCTTTTTCTTCCTAATGGAGCAGATTGCCTTTTAGTATATAAGAAAAGGTTTATTTGTTTGACTACCACTTGCCCTGTGTGTGGCTAGTCTACAGGTCTTGCTCACATATATAGCGTATTTCCTTCTTCATTCCACACGACTGCACATATGCATACACCAGTCCAGTTATATATCTCTTTTTTCCTCCACGAAAGCCCAAACACTTATCAGACTTGTTCCATCTTCCTTTAAATTCTCTCGATGAAGGGAGCGCCTAAAGGCCTTAAATACGACTTCAGGTTTCATCAATACTAGTAGCTTCCTGTTTATATCTTGAACCTCCTTCGCTCCTCACCTCGACAAGATGGCAAACCTTCAGCACCAACTCCACCAGCATCATCCTACCCCGGGCTCCCTGAACCTTGAACACGTAACCTCGTTTCCCCATAGCATCCCTCTCCAGGCCTTTAGCATGGAGCAGCTCGACAGCATGGACCTCGCCACGTTCAACTTGGATGACAGCTTCAGCACCATGTCGTGTCCCGGCTCTGCTACATTCTCAGCTTCAAGCTCAGTATACGACTCATACACTTCGATTTCTGGTCGATCCACTCCCCAGGGAAGTCGCCAGAACAGCTTCGAGTTTGACATCTGCACCTCATCTGCTCTTCCATATGAATTCACACCACCGTCAACAGCCTCCACGGGATGCTTCCCGCTGGAGCAAGGACACCGCCATGAAGGAAACATCCCGGCTACCCCTGCCAGGAAACACATGGGCTTGAACGCTAGTAGTGACACGGGCCTGCTCGAGCTTGCTATGGGATCCCACCATAATCAACACCAACATCTCGATATCTGCGGCTTCAACAGCCCAATGCATACAATCTCCTTTGAGCAGCCGACAACCACCCCGCCGCATCAGCCAGGAGCCAGGCGGGACGCCACTTCGATATGGAACGTCAACGTGGACAGCCCGATCCTCTTCAACAAGAATCCCTCCTCCAATGGATCCCCTGCCAAGTCCTTCAAGCTTGAGTCACCAATTTCTTCGAACATGCACGCACTTTCTAGCCCCGCAAGGAGAAAGTTGTACATGGATGAGGCCCAGCAAAAGGCTTCTGTTCTACAGAACTACATTTCTCCCAGCAGGCGATCAATAAAGCAACAGCATGCTCAGAGCGAATACTCAAACTATCAAAGCTACTCCGACAGGAGAATCACGGCTCCCCTCTCGACTATTCCGCGAGCAGGATGGAAGTGTACCTTCCCTGGTTGCGAAAGCAACTTTAAGCGACAAGAACATCTCAAGAGACACATTAGAACGTGAGTAGCAGTCAAAAACACGCCCGTTTACACTTAGCCGAAGACTCTCTTATTCTAACGCTCTATTCTATGTAAAAGTATCCATGTGGAACAACCTCAGGAGGAGATGGACTCGTGTGTCTTTTGTCCAAAGACCTTCAAGAACAGGCCGGATAACTACCGTCAACATTTGACTCTCCATGCTGACCCAAAGAGGTCTGGCGAGACTGGGTACCGCGTACCATACCACCCGGATGCTGCTGCCGAGCTCCGCCGAGAGCAGGAGAAGACTCGCAATCGCAACAAGAGGCATAAGTCCAAGGCCCAAAGCAGATCACGCCAGGAAACCGCGCGGGGTCGGGCTCATGCCACGATCAGCTCCTAGCGCGATCTCCGCGAATACAGAGAAAGCCTGCGCCCACCTCCCACGGAGGGGTATGAAGAGGAGACCGTCTTTGTAACACTTGAAGTATCTTTGCTGAATTTCTTGGTTCATTTTGCTTATAGGCGTTTTGTTGTAGATACCCACGGCCTGCTGTAGCACATGAGAGGCCCACTCTTGGCAAGTTCGTGCCGCAAGTTATTATTCATCGTGTAGAGAAATGTTGAGACTGGATCTATTTTCACTAAGAAGAATATAATGACTAATAGTAGAATAATGATGATGATGAGGATAGAAACGCCCGCGAGCCGGACTAGTCTTGAGCTCAGTCAAGTCGACAATTGGTGGATATGATTAGAATTGTGAATGCAAACAAAGAATTAATGGCAAAATACGCGCAGACAAGTCCTCATCGGTAAATTTTGGAAGATTATCCTTGCCTGTACTTCCTGATATCATGGTGGCCACTTGATAGGAGGATGGGTGCTTTGAATTCACGATAAAAATTTGAAATATGCCACCAAGTCCGTTTCGATCCTAGTCTCGTACGTTTTAATGTGTTGTATTTCGAAAGAGAATGCGGTGCTTTTCTTCTCCTTCTTTCTTTTTAATATTTGGTTGTCATGAAGAGGGGGAGGAGAAGTTCCCTAGGGCAGGATTTGTGTTTTGTGATCTATTAACCTTAAGCTTCCGCTTGCCAGGCAGCCATGAGACCAAAGGATATCATCCATAGAATCTGCGTTAGGGACTGGCCAGGCTGCTTTAAGGTTTAGCCACGAGAGCTAGTAGAATTATACAACGACGAGACCAACGGGTGGGTGGGCCTGGTGTGGCTGTTCTGCTCTCTTCTGTCTGCTAGGTAAGTCAGTCTCAGCCCAGAGTCTCAAAACAAGCGCCAAGCCACCTGCCTCCCATTGGCCCTATTGGTCGACGAGGTTTATCACTCTGAGCACAAACACCACCGTGGAGTTTGGTGGCTCACCAGGGAAGAGGGAGGTTACATGCTCAAAGGCCAGACACGGCGCCGTGAAAATCAGTAAAAAAGAAATACTGGCTGGATCTGGCAGGCTTAGTTTCTCTGCTTATATCGTAGTATGATGATACCTGCCCGTACGTACTGTAAGCCAGGGTCTCCGATGGCTGGCCGTTGGCGTCTCAGACGCCGGGTCTTTTCATGCCACCAGTGAGGAACCTGGTTTTACGCTGATCGCTGCCGTGTGCGCGCGCTTGTTTTCTTGTTATGTATGATGAGGAATTTTCTGGCATGAGAACCACATATGGATGGTACGGAGTACATTAGTGCATACGCTGATATGTATGTATGTACATGGATGATGGATGGTGGAGTACGGAGCGCGTTGCACAAACGTGGCTGACAGATGTCAATCGGCGGCGTTCCCCCGTCAAAAGAACATCGGATCAATTGCCGGCGCATGTACATATGTATGTACAGTACTATAGTAGGTACTAGTATGTAGGTGTATCCAGGTCCGTAGATACTGGGTACAGTAGCAGTCCCGGCCGAATGGGGGTACCTGCTTAGCCTTCTTTCGTCGACGAGAACCACTATCCACATGTGCGGCAAACATGATGCATCTCATGGATAACATCCATAATAGCCTTGTAGTGGAGCAAGATTTGTGGCAGGCACGGTACGGCCGTAAGATATTTGGCAGGGATTTGGGCCATCTTTGGGGCCACGATAAGTGCCCTACAAGGTGCCTTTTTCAACGTCCCATAACGTACTCCACGCACAATGCCGCAGCCACAGAGTTTTGTAAATAATGACAGAAGACTCGATTCGGCGGGTTGCAGACTCATCGACCTTGATAACAATAGCCTTCTTACATCCGTCAGTACTTGTTCTATAAATGACCTCCTCACCGGGCTGATGCACGGCGAGAAGCTGCGGCGGCGAGTTTAGCCTCCCCCCCCCCCCCCCCCAGATGGTGTGCTGGTTGGCCATAAAGATTCGTGGTCCTGGGAGTCCGCGATGGCCTAAAAACAGCAGGCCAATGCCTGGAGGAGGAACCTGGAGGAGGAACCTGGAGAGGAACCTGGAGTGGAGGGAAACCGGGGTGAGAAGCAGTCGATGGAGGAGAAATGGGTAGACGCCTCAGGGAGAGGGGTCTCCGGCCCTAGCATGTGGCGTATAGTCGCCGGAATGGCTACAATCAGGGGGGTTTGTGGGGTGAACATAGCGCACCTGCAGCCACAATGCACGACTGGGACTCGTGACACCGATGACATCAGGCCCCCAAGCGTACTATTTCCCCGCTAGAGCGTGGCTGGCTGGTGGCAGTTGCCGCTATGTAGTGCGAGAAGGCAGGCTTGGGCGAGACAGAAAAGACCAACACCTCCAGAAGCATCATCGCCCATTAGACTCGACGACAACTGCTACAATAGCAGAACCCCGTATACCCGTACTGTTTCTTCGGCATCTATGATTTCCGGCGGGTGGCTTGTCGAACCTGCAGCCAACACCTGCATCCCGTCTCGTGTTTGAATCTGACGAAGAAGTTCCTTGCTACCGATTTCTCCTTGGCACGCAGTCTTGTCCCCCGACCACACACACACCTGCCAGCATTTCTGAGCCCGAGACATAGTAAAGTTTGAGTTTTGTTTGCTCTTTTCTTTTCTTACTCCGGGTGGCCTCGGGGACTCGATCCGCGCTCCCGCCACCAAGTGCTTTGTTTTCTCTCCCGATATTTGAACCTGCAAACCATTGTGGGGGAGAGAAAAAAGGAACGTTCCATCTCGGTGGCCGCTGCTGTACCAGCTGTCTCCTGTGGTACTCCTGCATCCCGTGCGAAAGATCTGTACAGGGGGGAGGCCCTCATGCTATTCTGCCTTACCTGCATCGTATCGCCAAATTCACTTCACCCTGACTGGTTGCTGGTTGACTTCCCCCGTCGAGAAAGACTGTGGAAGAAGGTTGGGGTCTGTACAGGCTTCTTGGATGAGCGCGGATCATCTGCTGCTCGGCCTACACACCCGTCCCCAGGAACGAGTCCGCCACTCAGAAGCTGGAGATAGGGACAAGCCCTCACCCGGCTTGTGCACACCCATTATCATCACTGCTCTGGTATTGCTGTGGTACGATGATGGCCGAAGAGGCAGCTCTTCCGTCGTACAGCGAGGCCATTAGTGCAGACTGGCTGCCAATTGTTGCGCCGTACGTCCCGGCCAAATACTACGCCGTCCTATGTTTGGTCTCAAGGCGGTGGTATGAGGAGTTTGCTCCGAGACTCTGGAGAGACCCATTGCGAACCTCCAGAGAGCTTGGTCTTGATCCTAACGATGGTAAGTCACCAAGTTTTCACTTCTTCCCCGCAGTGCTTTGATCAAGATACCATGTCCGGTGCCTTTGGTCGGCCATCTCCGTCTCCCCTTCATCTTGCCTAGAAACCACCTAGTTACAATCCCCACAACGAGACGGAGATGTTCTTATTTGTGTGCGTGTGTGCGTGGACGACACCTGAGATATAGTCGGAAAATTGACGGTTGTTTCACTGAAAACTCCACACTATAATAGACTTGGACTGGTACACTTCCTTTTTCTTCAATCATCTCAGCTATGGTGGCAAAGACCTCAATAGTAGTTCGTCCTTTACGGGCTCCACTCCTATGACTTGGGGTACCAGCAGCACCACCACCATCACCACCGGCAAAAGCATCCCTAGGCCCCCTCGCAGTGATGGTGATGGATTCAAAGCCACCGCAAAGGGAGCAAAGGCAAACACTGGCGTAGGAGGAGCGGGACCAACTGTTCGCGAGACCACGAGGAACATGGTCCTATCTACCGACTTTCGCCAGTTTGCCACAGACACATGCGATTTTCGATCCGATGACAACGACAGAAGCGTTTCAAAGAGCTTAAGTCTTTACCCCCGCACATTCCCCAATCTAAGATGCATTCTTCTCGACGGGCATGCCGACGTGGACCCCACATGTCTGGCTCAGGCGCAGACACACCACCAGTCGACACGTGTGTGTACAACCACAGGAAACACTCGTAGCGCAGACAGAGGAATCACTGAAAGCCGTCACTCTAGTATGTTCGACAACTTTGGCAGGAGAACCTGCAGCAGCGGCAGCAGCGGCAGCAGCAGCAGCAGCGACACTGTCATAGCCAGGAGCAGAATACGAGGATGGAGAGATGGCGATGCCCTCCTTGACTTGCCTGGTGGTGGTGCGGTAGGCCATGCTAGTGGTGCTTCAGATACACACCTGCATACCGACTCAGGGCAGTCTCGTGCTGGCCCTGCACTCCTGAGCCTCTCTTGCCATCCCGTGCACCTGCCGACAAAGTTCTTTCATTCGACGTACCTGCATTGCCTCGTGTATCTTGACCTTTCACACATACCGGGTTCCCTGCGGGCATCCATCCAGTCCCACTCGCTGTCCCCTGCCCAGCTTCCCCACCTGCGCATCCTCAAGGTCAGAGACCGCGAGATGGACGACACCACCCTCTCCCTCCTGGCTGGTAGTTTCATGTCTCGTCTCTGGAGCCTCGACATATGTGACAACAGATTGTCTGATGCAGCTCTGGATTCCTTGGTCGGCTGCAGCTTCTCTCCCGTAAGCAAGCGGACGTCAGTGCACTTTGGCGTCGAAGGAATGCTGCAGGTTCCACAGACGTTAACCGGACCGGAGTTGGGCCTGGGTAGCGATACACACGGACCGTTTAGGTTCCTCGTCGAGTCGGAGTACAGTGGCACCTTTTCCCATCCTGAGCGGTACCTTGCGGACGCTCCCGTGTACTCATCTCAGGACCGTGCAAACGAGGAATCTGGTCCGTATCAGATACCAGACGGCGGCACGCAAGGAATGGGGGCCGCCGCGTCGTCGCGCGCCGATGGCCTCCATCCCATCAAGGACGACTCTGTAGACCACGTGAAACTCATATTTGAGGATGCGGCTTTCTCTCCCACGGGTGATTCTATCGCGAGCCTACACCTCCGGGACAGCTCAACGGGTCTTACTCATCTGTACTTGTCGGGGAACCTCGGCCTCACCTGTCGCGGACTGGAGCGGTTGCTCCTTGCACACCCAGGCACGCTCCAGCGTCTCGAGTGCGACATGCTCGCATTCCAACCTAGAGGCGGAGAAACAGCAATTTTGCCCCCATCCGTGCGTTTTCTTCCAGTCCCCGCGACATGGCCGCGGACGGCACGCATCTTGGGCGTCATGGGTGCTGCTTACGCATTCCGACCCGCCGTCTGCTCTGACCTGCGCGAGCTTCGTGTCCACCACTCTCTCGTCACCCAAACACCCACTCTGGAGGGTATTTCCTGTTCGCAGCTGGCTCGCCTCTGGCTCGCTGAGAATGTGATCGCCCCGCGCGTTGAGATGGCGTATCCGGGCGGTTCGTGGCTACCGGATATGAACTCGAGGACCGAGAGGCTGACCTTGGCCTACATTCCGCGCAGGAGTAGTGGGAGGGTGATACACACCATATGCAGGCTCGTCAAGATGGCGTCGGAGCAGGAGGGCTCGATACGGGAGTGCGAGAGCGGGAAGAGGCGGGGAGTTCCCGTGCTGAAGGGGCTCAGGTACCTGAGGTTGGAGTTCGAACCCAACCCCGGCGGCGACACTTCGACGGTGGAGGAGGACGATCTGGACGCCGGTGAGCTGCTGAATTTGAAGGAAGATGAATTTTCCTTTTTTGAGGATGAGAATAAGTTGCCGTCATCGTTTACGCACAAGAGAGGGCGTGGTGGTAGCACTAGCAGTGGGTCACTGACTCCCACTGCCACGGGCGAGAGCGTCGAGGGCGATTCCATCTCTCTGGCCTCGCCGCCGGAACCGCTGGGGACGAAGCTGAAGCATTACCCTTACTCCCAGGCACAACCGGATCGGTATCTGGAGTACCCCTCTACATACCAAGGTAATCACTTCAAGGTTCTCGTCTGGATAGGAGACGGGGTCATGGGACCCCACCCGGCGGTAAACGAGTACATGCGCCGGGTGCAAGATCGGCAGATGAGAACAGTGGTTGGTCCCGTCTCCCCGCTTCACGTCAAAGCGGGCGCGCCGGCTGGAAGCTACATCTTTCACTCCGCGTGGGATGCGATGGTGTACCCACCGACCAAGCTGGCTGTTCCCGATACAGCAGATCTGCGCAGGATGCTTGATACACTGGCCGGAATCAAGGCGTACAGGAGGCGAACGGGAATGATGCTCGAGGACATGGAGATGAAGGCGGCACGAGATACTGGGGTGGGAAAGGGCAAAGTGAAGCTGGGAGAGCCTCACTACCATTGGAGCGGCAAGATTGAGGTCGTTTTGAGCTCGGATGTCTCGAACAGGGAGTACTGGCGGAGATGAGAATGAATTATATTTGTCATGTCGATGATGCCAGGGCACGTCAATGAGGTTTTACGCAGACGCATACTGATGATGGGTGGCTGGTGTTGGAGGATGCTCTTTACATGCCCGTTGAGGCAATTTACTATTCTGTTCTGCTTTGTCACTATTGGTCTACCCATGCCGTGGGTCCGCTGGCAGTTGGCAATATGGTCAGAGCAACACCAACGTCACGGCCAAGGTGGGTGGCATTATCATCTAAAGCAGGCTACGTGTCTGCCGAAGCCGCTACGGTTGCTAATACCAATTCTACACGGCAACGAGAACCAGCGCCAGATCCAGGCTTCACGTGCGCCCCCCAGCCCACCTTCCCCCCCCCATTTGCTTAACAACTCTGGATACTAGTAGGATACTATACCAGTAAAGAACTATGATCTCCGTCCTGAAGATCCCGTTTTGAATATGAACCATTCAGCAAGAGCGCTTGCAACTTTGTTTCGTTACGACATTTTTTTCGACATGCCTCCCTTTCCTTCTTGCTAGGTTGACTATTCAAGGCTGAGGTAGAACGGAAGCCCTCACCACTGCTGGATACTGAGGAAAGATGTCGCTCAACCAACAGATGTATCCATCGCATCTCCAGGTGCGGCAGTCGGGCCACCCCCAGCAGTGGCAGTGGTATCCATAGGATCAGCCCCGGAGCTATGACTCTTAGCAGCCAACCTCTCCCTAGCCTCGCGGATCTTGGTCTCCTTCCACTCCTCGATGCGTGCCCTGAGCTCCGCGGCCGGCTGAACGTCGTCGATCGACATGGGCTGGCGCGTGAACGGATCCATGGCGCTGCTGAGCAGGTGCTCGTTGATGGTCTGCCTGTCCACGATATTCTGCGACGGGAGCACAACAGGGTCGGTCATGAGGTGGCTCAGCAGTGGATCCTCAAACTCGGTGGGGATCTCGCCCAGGTCCAGCTCCGCCTGCTCCATCGCCCCCTTCGCCTCCCTGAACTTGTTGCACAGCTCGTACCACTTCGCCATCTCCTCGGCCGACTTGACCTTGATTTTCTCCAGCACATTCGTCGCGACGCCCATGTTAGCGGGGGAGTAGGAGCGCCCGTCCTTGGCCACGGCATCGATGAAGTCCTGCGAGGTTCCGAGGCACAGGTACACGTCCACGAACTCACCCAGCAGCGTCTTGGGCTCAAACTTGTACTTGTGCATGTTTTCCGTTCGCAAGTTCTTGCTCTTTGGCCCCGTCAGCACTATTATGTTGTAGTCCAGCATGGCCGCAAGACGCTCGACGATCTCGGGCATCAGGAACGCCTTCTTCATAGAGCCCGTGAAGAGTACCATCATATTCATAATGCTATTTGTGAGCTGCATGTAGCCCTCAGCCTGACTCTCCAGCTGCCGCAGATTCTTCTCCTTCTTTTCCCTGTCCTCTTGGGACATGGTGACAGAAGTTTTGAGCTCGATCTCAAGATCATGGATCTTGGGGAAGCGGGTGAGAGCCTCATCCAGGACGTAGGTGGCATCGTTAAGGACGAGCTTCACAAACTGCACGAAAAACTTTTGGTTCTTTTGGCTCTCTTTCTCTAGCTGCCTCTTGTAGGCATCGTTGGGCCAGACAGCTTTGATGACCTCAAAGATGAGATGTCGTACATTAAATTTATCATAGAAACTGATCGTAGTCTCCGATTCTGGAGGACAAGCACGAACAATTAGCGAAAGGTCACATTTGCAACATCCTCCAAGCTCAGCGTGGAGAATGACTTACCAATATAAAAGTCCATAAGCGATCGCAGGAGGAACTTTTGGGAGAAGCTGTGGCTCATGAGCAAATCGCCCCAGATGCCTTTTTGGCGGTGATAGAGTGGCAATGTGCCCATTCTCAACACATGAACCAAATTGGTCTTTATGCTGGGGTTCTTGATGTAACCCTTGGCAGAGAGGAATGTGATACAGAAAATGAACATCTCGTCGCCAAATGAAGAGACGCACAGCTGGGGTGTTCGTTCGAAGGCGAACCTGACGTTGTTCAGGATGACGCTTGCCGCGTACTCGGGCAGACAGGCAAACGTAGGGTTCGCCGTCTCTGGGAGAGGAAGCACCATGTCCTTCCCCGGCCTATAGTCGGTGCCGGATGCGAGACGTAGCAGCCACACTGCTACATATCTCATGAACCTCAAGGAAAGGTTTTGCATGCGTTCGTTCTTCATGGCACCGGAAATTGCGAGTCGTAGGGAAGAAAACTGTTCTTGCTGGACCCGGTATCGGGTAAGAATCTCGCTTGCGCGAGCTTGTTGAGATTGGGGCAATGTAGGTCGTAGTCGCTCGATACGTTCCAGCTCTCCGGAGAAGACTCTGATCTCATGGTCAAAATTCTTGACCGTGTTGTGCAGGGGTTCAGCGCCGTAATGGTGAGCCGCAAGGGCGAGGAAGAAGACCTCGGTGATAAAATTGTTCGTTCCGGGCTGAGAATCCTTGTAAAAGTCGGATGCAGTGTGCTCGTCTGCAAACATCTTGGTCTCGCCTTCAATATCAACTCTCGGGGTTACCTTGCGAAAGTAGTCAGACTGAATCCTGACCACCTTATCGAAAGTGGTATCCATGAAAGGTTCGCAGAGACGATCCAGGACAACAGACACGTTGAGCATGAACCCATCCGACGCCAGGGTCTTACGATCTGGAAAGGTTGCAGCTCGTTTGTGGTTGTTGTTGATAATGTAGGTGAACCAGCTGAGTATTTGGTTCCTCGGCTTCTCGCCTGCCCTCACAAAAGCATTGGTCACGTCGTAGAGACTGGTCCACAAGGCCTCCAGATCTGCACGCACGCTCTCATCCCCTGATGACGCTCCTGGCTGGGTGATCTGGGTGGGATTAGGGTAATAGATCAGAGAGTCTGCCATGTGCAGGGGGGAAAGCCTGAAGAAGGGACCAAGGAGACTCATTCTCTCAATGTCCTGGGCTTCGCGAGCAGGGTTGAAGGACGGGTCCATCACCAATGCCTCCAGGAGTGGTGGGAATCTTGAGTATAGTTTGATCGCATCGAAGAATTTGTGGTGATCTCTAGTCGCCATGTTCTTCTGTGCAAGCTGCAAGCTTATGTCCACCATGGCCTTCACAAATAGCGTACTTATCGAGTCGTCCTCCTTTATCCTCAACACAAACTCATTCATCAGCTCGATTGGGAGGGACAGCTCACTCCCGTAGGGCTGTAGGAGATACTGCGACAGGCTATCATGCTTCGAGTTACCCTCTCGGCCGTACATGTCCGGCATTGACACGCAGAAGATGCAATGGCTAACTGCAATCCTCCTGGCCTCTTTAACGAGGGCCTCCTTCTCTTCGGACGGGGTTCTAATATGGCCGAGGATTACGGATGACTGCTTGTAGGCCCTCAAGAAGTAGTCGAACAGCGGTTGGTTGGACGGCCATTTTGTGCCAGCTTCGAAGAGGTACTGATCCAAGTTATCAATGTTGAGCTTGAGGGGATCGCCGTTATCCTGCAGCTCGGCGCTCGACTCGTCTAGGAACGTAAGGGAGCCGCTTTGGTCGCTCTTTTTGCTAGGGTTCACGGAAATGCGGAAAATGCGCGACAGGCAGTTGTCGGCGAAATCCTGGATAGTTTCGGGCGCCTTTCGCGGTCGCGCCGTGGGGTTAGACCCAATGTTAGCGGGAGAGGCAGGTCTCTTAGCGCTAGCACCAGACTTGGTTTGGGGTGTTGATGACGATGGCTTGGGTGTCGTGGACGCGGCCGGTGTTGGCTTTGGTCTATGCGGTTGCGGAGTAGAGGTTGTCAGGGTGGAGGACGAAGGGGTTGCCGAGTCCTCAGAGGTAGGACTCGGCGATGGACCGCCTAGCTTCTGGAGGCGACGAAGGCGGATTCGGTCCATCTGTTCCCGATCGGGAGTTACGGAGGGTGGGCTTGGCGGTCGAGGGCCCTGATCGTTGGGGTGTTGCTCCTGGTCTTCCATCGTGTGTCTCAACGAGATGGAGGAGACAAGAGGTGTGTTGTGAAATGTGGAGGGTTTCAGTCCCGGGTGCGTGGCATCGAGGAAGTAGTGGATATTTACGTCCGCGGCACTCTGCCTGCCTAGGTTGAGGCTGGTGGGGGACGTAGCTTTCTGCGGGGACAGCTGGAGGTAGGCAGGGGCGTTGGTTAGGAGCTATGCGCCTAACTAGATGTAGTCCAAATGATGCCTGCTCGCCGCACAACCAAATGTAACAAATTAGATATGTTTCTGACGGATCTGGAAATTGTTCAAAGAATGAAATGATGGATGATGAATCCGTTGTTTGGCACCTATTTTCTTCAACGGAACAAGGGAGAAGAACGGAGAAGGCTGCAGAACTTCTCCGCCGTGAGCTACGGTATGTACTGTACCTATGGGAAAGGCTTAGACAGCAACGTCATTTGTCGTGCAGTGGTGTGCCACAGGGGATATAGTTTCATCTCGCGGCTTATATTCAAAATTCACTTCGTGGTCACTTCAACTTTTACAATTGAATTATAATTTTCTATATCGTCCCACTAAATTTGCATAAGTGAGCTGTCGGCGACAATGAGCGTCACATAACACAATGAAGTTGGATGTGAGGGTCAGGATCCGTGCTCTCCGGGATTTGTTATCGATTGCGCCAGCGAAATAGAGATAAGCTGATAAGAGGAAAAAGTTCCCAGTCGTCCACAAACATGCAGACCATTCCCACATACAGAGGCAGACAAACACACAAAGTCTGGCCAAAATGGGAAAACGCAAGGTGACTGCTCTCGAGAAGGTCGAGGTTGACTTGTAGGTGTTTCTCATCTCCCTTGTCCAATGTTCTTCATCTGTCCTCTTCCCGTGCTGACTTGCCCGTCCTCAACAGTGTCAACCTCCAGCTCAAGATCCGAAGCGATCCCAGTGCTTATGAGCCCGAGTTTGACAACCAGTACCAGCAATATCTATCCCAAAGAGAGATATTCCTAGGCGACACCACATCCGACACAAACACCATCAAGCAATTCCATGATCTTGTCGATCTCATTTCCCATGTCGCCGACTGCTACCGCGAGAAGCTGGCCGATTTCCCTGACGACCTGAAGGCTATCCTCACTAAAAATCATGCTGTACTCGCCCCGGAATTGCGCGAGAAGATTGTCGGAAGTCTGGGTCTCCTGCGTCGCAAGAATGTTATTGACTCGACCAGTCTCCTCACCACTCTATTCCCCGTCCTTGTTGACACTCCGTCCAAGTCGCTGCGCGCTCTTCTCTTCTCCAAGATCATGAGCGACCTCCGAGGCTCCAATTCCAAAACCACCAATCACAGATTGAATCGCACCATCCAGAATGTGCTGTACGAGCTAGTCGTGAAGGACAGGACAAGCCCCAAGGCGATCTGGGCCGTCAAGTTGACACGCGAACTGTGGAAGCGCCAAGTCTGGACTGATGCGCGGCCCGTCGATGTCATGAAGGAAGCATGTCTTGCAGACAACGAAAAGGTTGTTGTGGGAGGTGTCCGCTTCTTCTTGGGTGGCGATAAGGAGCGTGAGGAGATTGAAGATGACGAGAGCGACGACGAGGTTGATCTAGCCAAGTTTAGGCATCAGCTGGGTATCAACAAGAAGAGCAAGAAGAAAGCAAAGTCGTATCAACAGGCTGTCTCGAAGGTTAAAAAGCAAGAGCGCAAGAAACACAAGCCCCATCCTCTGAACTTCTCGGCCCTCCATCTTCTGCACGATCCCCAGGACTTTGCAGAGAAGCTCTTCCAAAAACATCTGCTAAATACGAAAACAAAACTGACTCTGGACTCCAAACTCCTGGTTCTTCAGCTCGTTACACGACTTGTCGGTCTTCACAAGCTAACGATAGTGTCTTTGTACTCGTGGTTTATCAAGCATTTGACGCCAAAGCAACAATCAGTAACGTCGTTCCTGGCTGCTCTTGCTCAAGGCACCCACAACCTCGTACCGCCAGATGTCATCGAGCCTCTCCTTATCAAGATTGCAAACGAGTTTATTTCCGAGGCAGCAGCAGCAGAGGTTGCGGCTGCTGGGTTGAATGCAATCCGGGAGATTTGTGTCCGACAGCCGCTAGCGATGAATGAAACTCTGTTGCAGGATCTTGTTCGGTACAAGAAGAGTAAAGACAAGGGTACGATGATGGCGGCGAAGGGTCTACTTTCTCTCTATCGCGAAGTCGGGGCAGAACTCCTGCAAAAGAAAGACCGTGGCAAGGATGCTACAATCGGCCTCAAGAGTGGTTCAATGAAGCAACAGAGGTTCGGTGAAGAGCAAGTGGGAGAGATCGAGGGCCTTGAGCTTCTGGCAGAATGGAAGGAAGGTGAGAGAAAGCGCAAGAGGGCCGAGAAGGGCCTACCGGAGGATATGGGTAGTGATGAGGAGGAAGAGGCCGAGGAGGAGTCTGATGGCTGGGAAGTCGCATCGTTAGAATCTTCCGACTCTGGTGGGTGGATCAATGTTTCTAGCGATTCAGAAGATGAAGGCCCACCGACCAAGAAAAGAAGGGAGAGTGCAGGCGAAGACTCGGAGTCTGTCGAAGACAGCAAAACAGGCGACGAAGAGAAGGAAGGTGGCGCATTTTCGGAGCTTGCTACCACCACCATTCTTACGCCTGCGGACCACCTCAAACTCCAAGAGCTACGCATGGAGGCCAGCTTAGACAAGGCTTTGAATGGCAACCGCCCCAGTAAGAAAAAGCAGGATGCTATTGATCGCCATGCAGATGACGCCCTCACAGCTGAGCAGATCGAGGCACCTGCCCGACTGAGAAAGATGACGAAGGAAGAGCGTGTGGCATTGGCCAAGGAAGGCAAGCCGGGCAGGGAGGAACACAAGAGCACACAGGCCATCAGGAAGTCCAAGAAGGAAGCTGCCGGTAAGAGCACGAGCAACAAGGAGAAGCAGAGGGGAAAGAACATGTTGATGACGCTGGGCAAAGCGAAGATGAAGCAAAAGAGGAGTTTGGTCGCCACCCAGAAGGTGTTGAGAGGGCATATTGATAGAGCAAAGAAGGGCGGTAGGAGAAGTAACTTCTAAATAGAATCATCAACGAGCTGAAGTAGCTAGGCCGACTTTTTATTCTACTCCTAGTTAGATTATGATATCCAGGACAAATGGGGCAGAAATGAGGCAAGAAGGGCCAAAAAATAAACAATTGTATGGACCAGATCGGGTTTGAACCGATGACCTTCCGTATGCGAAACGGACGCGCTACCACTGTGCCACAGGCCCTATTTGATTGTTGAAAGAAAGGTAATATTTTGGAATTTTCATAGGAAGAGTTAGGAAGGTTTAGGAGGAGGCACTTTGTGTGCTTGCATTCTTGAGTGCTGATTGGCTAGGTGGTGTGGACAAACACTTGTGTCTAGAAGGTACTGCCAAGGGCCGCCACCTGCCAAGCCAGGAACAAAACTAAAGAGGTTGATCCAGCGGTCACTCGGAGAGAAATATTTACTGGGTATCATAACTCATGTACCGAGAGAGACGCAGCAGGGGTTCCCATATCGTTCCGCCAAGGGCATTTTTATTGTAAATTCACATAGTTCTAACATTTCGATTTTCTTACATCTTTTTCTGGTGATGATTTGATTATCAAAGCCTCCAATATTTAACGGCGTGCCCGGGTATTGTAGGAATAAGCGTCTTAGGGATTATGCCTAATGAGTCCCGAATAAAAACAGAGAAATCATGATATGACGTGAGGATGGGCGCGGAGAACAGAGCCGTTGTAAAGAGTGTGGTATTAGAATTTAGTTGAACCATAGACATTGCTATAGATCGCAATGACAAAATGTTCCTATCTAAATCGGTCACGGACCGCGGGGAATTGGAAAAGGATCTACTACTGTAGTACACAGAACAATATAAGATCATGACTTACCTGCCAGCAGTTTGTCATCAATATCCATGGTATCGCCAGGGCCTGGCCTAGCTTCATTACAAGGGCCAGATACTTCCTTTGGACTGAAACCCACCATCGTGTTGCTATTAGACACGAAAGATTTGTTAGTCGCCTCGTATTTTCGAACCTGTTTCGAGTCTACCGACTTGGAATCATTCGAGCTTGCTTCATTTACACGTGCAGCCCTTACCCTAACTATGAGTACCAACTCATCGTCTTCACTTAAAGGCGCCTGGTTGGTCTCAGCAGTATCTTCCGGGTAGTGTGGCTGTGTCATCTCATATTCCATCTGGTCTGGGCAGTCTAGCCGTCCACAGGCGCAGATGTCAATGTCAATCGAGACAGCAGGAGACGAAGGTGGCGAAGGTGGCGACGACGACATGATTGGTATCGTGAGATGAACTCTGAGGCAGGGTAGTATAGCCTGATAGAGTGAAATGGTTATGAGAACTGTGTTCTATCGGCAGTATAGTACTTTTAACTTGAGCATGAATGAATGGAGGGCCCGACTTTCCTTCCCAAGTCCATATTGGTAATTTCATATTTATAGTAGAAGAGGCACGCGCACCCGTGTCTTTGTGTATTTTATCAAGCCTCTCGTTTTATCTCCACACAAAACCCCTGCTGCATTAACAATGATTTTGTTACTTGCAGCCGCGAAAATAAAGAATGTCTTCCCGTGTATAATCTATTCTTTCCCGACCTCTGTTGAAGTAGACACAATGTCTTGGGTAGAGAACAGCACACAAAAGGGGCCGAGGCGAAAACAATGATACGAACGTCTCAGTTCAGGCCAGAGAATTCTATGCACCTAATATTCCAAGACACATTGAGAGATTTTGAGGGCTACACAGCTAAGTGTCACACTAGAATGCCACGCAAGATATATGTTGGCCGCAAGTATCCAAAATTGTACCTTATTAACGTATGACCCAACTTGCCCAGTAAATTTCTATGGAGCTACAAGGCCAAAATCAGGGCTAAGGCATTCAGGATGCCCTGAGCTTGTCCAATGAAACACTAGTCACCGTTACCCTTCCCACAAAGGAGGCCATATCCTCCTTGGGGGGAGGAGGTTCCGCTACGCTAACGTATCTCCTCTGGAGTACTTACTGTCCGAACTGCTGCGTCAATCGCCCTCGACCCAAAATTAGACTGATTCTATCCTTGCTGTGCATCCTGCCTCACCTGGCCCATAGAGGCCTCCGTGGAAACGATCAAAGAGAGCCGTTCTTTGCTGTCCATGCTAAGAGAACTGTGTCTACGGCGAGATCGTGTCGGGCAAGACCGAAGTTGTCCAACTATCTGCAAATCCATCCTGTCGCGCCTACCCGGAAGTAGTCAATCGCCACAGCGACGGGGACGTCTGGTCCAACGTGATGCCCTACGTCCAATCTAAGTCGTAGTTGGTGATCGCTTGCCACCACAGGACCCTCACCGGCATCCTGGACAGACTCGGGGCCCACCTTCATTCTCAAAGCTGGAGCGCGCAAGCCTGGTAGGAGTTCAACATCACCTGTGAGCGACTGGAGAAGGAATTCGGCCGCAAAGTTCAAGCTCTGGTTTCTTGCTACGAGCCGTTCGCTGTGGAGTACGTCCGTCGACCATTGTACTGCTCGGCCGCAGATCCTAAGCTTCTTAATACCCTCTACGAGATCTTTACTGTTAGGTATGATCCCTCTGTTAACCCGACTTTCCACGGATATCAACAACCCTTCTCGATTCTCTTCGCCATCAACCCATGTTTTGTAAGCACATTAGCGCCCGCTCCTATGGCAGCCACGTGGCAATGCCCTGACCATGGTGTTGTGCCTGACTACACGGCCTCCATCCGCGAGGAAGACCATGCAGCCCAAGCCACCGAAGTGGATCATAGACAGGAGGAAGGGGCTCGGAATATACGAGTAAGCGTATGCCTGCTTCGTTTCTTTCCGGCGCAGGATGACAAACCTCTGCCGAAGAGCGTTAGTTTGTGCTAGGTGGAATCGTCACCTGAAATATTATAATCAATATTAACTTTTGACTTAGTTTCTTGGTCTCGTTCGTGCTCGCAGATATTTGACACCAAAGTAATCAGTGATACCAAACCAACGCGGCCTATTATTGAGAAAACTTGACCCACTATTTTTAGAATCGCAACAATAGTCTCATTGGTCCATTACACAAAACCCCAGCTAGTGAATCGTCAAAGCAAATTGAAAGCTACTTTAGTAGTAAGACAAAGGCCTCATGTCGAGTCCTTCGGTAGAAAACTTGAATGAATCGTTTCTAGTGCTTTTGTGTTAGTGCTTTTGGGCCAAAGGGAAATGCCACTGCTCTTAGGCATACCTTGAATAGCTTCCCGCAACATCCAGATCAAGCCTTCCCCTGATGCAGTCTTGGAAATCTACATCCGCATAAATGATTCCTTCGTCGTCTTCCCACTGAGGACCAGCCAAGACTTCTCCGGATGGCGAGACGATACAGGAACCACCTCGCGACACGAAGTCCTTTGGCGTTGGGTCTCCCGATAGAACTGCCGGTACATTCTCCGTAGAGGGCGCAGCTTCAAGCGTTTCATCCAAAGCCCCAGTATCGTCCGCATCCGTCGGGAGAACAATTTCATTCCCATACTCATCGGTGACAACTCGGTGTCCACTGCTCATCGAACGTCCTTTGTCTCGCGTCCCCGTAGTGGTAGCAGTGGGCAAGACAATCTCATTCCCATACTCATCCGTCACGATCTGGTGGTGGGACTTCCGCCTCCTGCTGTCCCCATATCTACCCTTTCGGACGCACATGTTGGAGCTCACCACAAAGCACCGTCCTTCGATCCCGATGGTCCGCATCAGCGGGAGCCATGTGTCGCGGCCGTCTGCCGTGGGGGCGAGGTAGAGATTAATGTTCTGAGTGTAGAGCGATTGGCGAAGCAGTGGCATGTAGTTTTCCCAGCAGATGGCGGCCGCGAGATTGATGCGGGTCCCTCGGATGACCGTGCTGACTGCCTTCAGGGTAGCTGGTGAGCCTTGCCCCCAGATGAGTCGTTCGGTTCCGGTCTGCGTTGATTAGTTAGTACACATGTATGCCCGGATGGTCTCCAGAATTCATACTCACCGGCATGACCTTCCTTCTCTTCCCAATCATCCCAAGCTTCGGGCAAACGTAAACAACGGCACAATACAGACTCCCACCAACACGCTCGATAAGTCCAGCTACAAGGAATACACCGGTCTCCTTGGCAATTCTCTCCAGCTCCTCGCGAGTACCATCGCCATCCACTTTTGTTGTCTCGGTGTCTTCCCCATCATGGACCACTGCTTGCTCGGATGCCAGTCCGATCTCTCTTCTAACCCACGCATTGCCCTCACCCGCTCCATCATTCACGCTGTCCCCTAGGTCGACCGCCTGAGAGAAATACTTGAGGTACTCGTTTCTTCCCTCTTGGGTCCGAGCTCCTATGCAAGAGCCAAAGTTGGTGCCTCGTGGGTAGCCGCCAATGTAGGCCTCTGGTAGGAGTAGGATGTCTGCCTTTTCTTTGGCGGCTTCCTTTGCGATTCGGGCGGTCTGGTCGAGGGTTTCCGCCGTAGTAGGTTTGGTCGCTAGGGATGCCGTGGCAAGACGGATGCCGTTAGCTTGTAGGGTAGCCATCATCTCGATGTAAATGTGGAATTACTTGGTCTTCTGTAAGCTGAAGTAAAAAGGCACGTTCAAGTTTTAGGTAATCCATTATGTCACGCCACCTGGATCATGATGAGGGAAATCCTGCTCTCCGCACACAAGCCCCATGATAAACACTCTTGCGGCATGGCGTCTCCGAGAACAATTATAGACTGTCTAATGCTGTCCCTGGAGCTCCGTACGGAAAGCTTATAGGCCCGAGCTGCTGTATTTATGAGGTTCGAACAAGCTTCCCCGCATAGTACAAGTGGGTCCTGAGCGCGGGGTTATCCGCCAGAACCCCTGTCTCTCAGGGTCTCTTGAGATCTCACTCACTGCAGACTAAGGATTCCCATCCAAGATCCGCCTCATGGTCTGCTTTTCCTGTAATAATTCATCAAACATCAAATACCCGACGGACTGTCTAATGAGGGTCTGAGACTCGACTGGCAACGGGGCTCTTACAACGTGTGGGGGGCCAGTGGCTGTGGGTAACGCATAGGCAGTTCCAATGAGAGGACGGCGCTTGGCGTTTCGTTCCCCGACACTGTGGAGCTTAGCAGTCTCGGCATACGTCAATGACACTAGTTTTGGGTCCCAACCTCAGAGCCAACTGGCACGGAACGATTGAGACAACAGCGGGAAAAATCCAAGTTTACCTTTCTCGATAGTGATGACGAGGTTGTAAAGCTGGTATAAAGACTTTTCAATACTATACAAACCAGACGTAGCTGTTCACGATGGGTTTCACCACCAGCACCAGACAACAATCGACCAGGTCTTGCGGAAAAGCCAGCCGACAACTCCTCGACGACCATCATGACGGTTGACACGAGAAGCCCCGATGCACAACTCAATCCTCGCCAGAAGAAAGCCTCCAGAGATGGCGGAAGCAGGAACTTGAGAAGGGCTTCCAGCTCTTCTCACACCACCTCCCGAGCGAGCATAGGTGGATATGAAGGTCGCGGAGCGGGACACGGGAGGGCCGGCGCTGGTCATCACGTCCTAGAGGTACTTCCCGGTCCCATCGACGAGATCGCTCACAAGCACGGCCGGCTTCCCTTCCGACAACGAGTTCTCCGCGTAACATGGGGTTGGTTCCCGTGCACAATGTCGACCGGTGCCCTTGCATCACTTCTGTCGCAGCAGCCGTTCACCTTCACAGGCCTGGAGACCATCGGCAAGGTCGTATATATCCTCGACGTCGTTCTATTCACAATATTCACATTCCTCATGGTATGCCGATTCAGTCTCAAGCCGCGTGCTCTCACGACGTCTCTCCACCACCCTAGCGAGTCCTTCTTTTTTGGTGCCTTCTGGGTTTCCGTCGCACTGGTTCTGTATGGAATGCAGGTATACGGAGTTCCAGCCGTGGGAGGAAAAGGTAGCTGGCTAGCCAAGGCTTTGCGGGTGCTGTTCTGGATGTACATGGGGTGTGCATCTCTTACAGCCGTATTCCAGTATCATGTTATCTTCCACGTCGAGAAGCTCATGATTTCAGACGCCATGCCGGCATGGATTCTGCCCGCTTATCCGTTCCTCGTTACAGGCGTCCTCGCAGCCGCAATCGCCAAAACACAACCAGAACAGAGCGCAAAACAGATGATTGTGGCTGGCATCGCCGGCCAGGGTCTCGGGTGGATGCTGGCACTGTTCATCTACATGGTGTTCCTTACGAGACTGATCAACAGCAACATGCCGCCCGCTTCGACCCGCCCGGGCATGTATGTCTCTGTGGGGCCTGCAGGTATGTATACTACAGATAGTGACTTCAACCGGGGAAGAGGCTTACAGGGTTGGGCACCGTTGGTACCGCGGATCGTATGCTAACTTTTGACAACCAGCTTACACATGCGCGGGTCTTATTTCTCTTGGCAAAAGAGGAAAATCAGTGCTCCCAGACAACTTCCTTGGCGAGATGGCCATTCCCATCGGTGATCTTTGGTATGGCATGGCTGTTGCAGCAGCTATATTTCTCTGGCTTCTGGCCGCGTGGTTCTCGATGCTCTCGACAGCTAGCATCATACTGGGGTCCAAGCAGATGGGCTTCAGCCTTCAATGGTGGGCGTTCGTCTTCCCGAACGCCGGTCTCGCCATTGCCACGATCCAGATCGGCAACGTTCTTGACAGCGACGGCATCCGTGGCGTCGGCACGGGTATCACCATCATCCTAATCCCGCTATGGATCATGTGCGCCGTGTTGCACGTACGGGCCCTCTGGAGGCATGATATCCTAGCACCCGGAAAGGACGAAGGAGTCGACGATGTCAACAACAAGCACGATATAAAGCGACAGGAAGAGATCAACGAAAAGCAAGGAGTCGTGGTATAAGGAGCAAAGAGCATATGACCAACAAATGGTTGGGGGGCAACGGAAAGGAGTTGAAGAATTGCGTTTTCGGTTTCCAGGGCTCTCGTATGTTTGCACAATATTTCCTTGTTGTCATGGACTTGAGGCACAAATATACCCTGTATAATATGTTTCATACTCGGGGGGCAGAAAAGAGTTTCATGTGTTGCGGATTACTCAGTGCTCTGTATCAAAATGCATGGTTGGCGGAGAGTAATCGTGAAGGTTGAAATCTTGTTTTCGTTAGTGTTGAATAACTTTCCTAAGGCTAAAGTCCGGACGATGTGGCTCAAAGGCAGAAGCCGCTTCCGGTCTATCGCGTGCTTCTTTCCTGTCACTTATTAACCCCATCGCTTCATCGCTTCATCGCTTCATCTATCGCGGTCCCCCACGACGTTGAGAAATGGGTGACGGACAACACGAGAAGACATAAACCAGTTCTCACCACGGCCGTTGCACGGCGTGGCCCACGTGGATTGGCATAGGACAGGGGGCTAATGTGAGTTATTAATGTCACAGACAGGCTACCCTTGACCGCCGTCATCAACTCCTTGAAGGGCGAGAAGAGTTGGAAAAGTTTGCCCATACAATTACGGTCCCATCCGCTGGTCCAATCGACCTCTCCTGATGGCCGCTGCCGACATGTGAAAAGGACATCGACCATTCCAGGCCGAGGAGTCGTCTAACTCGAGGTGTTTTTCGTACACTACCAAAGTCTGACTGCATGCACTCTGGGGGGGCTGGGGGGATGGGTGGCTGGCTATCCTATTTTTTTCTGGGTCGGTTCAATTTACTCGGACGATCTACTCGGGACAATCTAATCCCTCCTCCTCCTCGTCCGACCCTGCACGCCAAGATCGGTGCAATAGATCTCGTTGGATGTGGGAATTTCGCCTAATTTTTTTTTTTTTTAAAACACCAGAGGCCTCCTCTAGTTTTTGAACCAGCGACAACGGACAATGGGCTACCGTGTCCCATCAACCTGGCAGTGGCTACTGCTGCGGTCCATGCCAGTGCTAGTCACGTAGTCGGCAATGATCGAGTCGAGAAAAGAATGCCAAAGAAGGAGGGGATGGTCGATCATCCAAGCCATCGTACGGATCTGTACTTACGAGGTACTTGGCATGTGGGAATGCGGTGGATTAGATTAGATGGACTATGGAGTAGCAATCCATAATCTTCTCTAATAATCCAGAGAAGCGGCTCCCACGCAGATGCTAACCCTAACTCCTGAGCCTGCCCCGATAACGATTTACAAATTGTGACCCCACGAAACTGACTTTCGGGAGAGAAGAAGCGTAAGCGCATCCATTGTGCCATCCCCATCTATTTTTGCGACGGGGCGGAGGCATCACCCAAAACATGTTGAGGAAAGAGGAAAAAATTTGTTGACAAAAAGCAGACACGAGCTCAACCCTATTGCCATGGACGGCTGCAACTTACCCGATAAGGGAACCCGTCCCCATACATACATAGTACAGTGATACGGATGGTACCTAGAGATAAGATCTCTCTCTTATCCAGACACCCAGTCAGGGCAGGGGGTTGGCCTGCTGCTCAACTGAGCTTGGCTCTTTCAGGGTGAGTGACGACTGGCCCCTGCAGAGACTTGCAGAGTGTGGTGAGGGTCCATGCTTTTTTCGCGACCAGGTCCAGCCTCTGTTCCGTGCAGACACTACCCGCTAGCGGGCGGTGAGTGCTTCACTTAGACCCCTTTTTAGAAATTTAGTCTCAGCAATGCGTGGCCACCAGCACCCCGTTCCAGGGGCTGGAACACGCAAATGAAGGGTTCGCCTTCCTCCCCCAGAGGGGATCCATCGGAACCCCAGCAAGTACAGGTCCCGACCACTGCCAATTCAGGTCGCCGGTATGTATGTACAGTATGTACTGTGGGCAGGAAATACTGCAGTGGCCTCTACTCCCATAGCTGTTGGCACTTCCCACATGTACATTTTTTCCCTCTTCCGAGTCCTTTCCCACGTACGTAGTCACAAGAAATGTCATAATGCCACGGTAAATAGTCGGATCGGATCTACTCATTGCTATCTGTTTTTGACAGTGCTTGTATAAATTTTCGTTCTTTCGAGTTTGATCACCGCTACTTCTCTATTACTTCCGCCCTCATCCCTTTACTCCTCCATCCACGAGTTCTGGGCCTGGCTGTTCAGTCTCAAACCATCAAATCGGCACCATGTCCACCACTGCTATGGAAACAACAACTGTGACCACCACACAGGCCAATGGCAATGGCAATGGCGCTCCACACGTAAGCTTGAATTTCCCCGAGATCTCCCTGTCCTCTCTCCTTTCCCCGGATCTTGTTCGATATCGGAACGTGTGAAAAAGGAAGCATGTTTCTAAAGATCAACTAGATCACTGTTAAGGCTGTCGCTCAGCCTGAGTTCCCTGACGTGAAGACAATCAAGGATGCCATTCCTGCCTATTGCTTTGTTCCCTCGACATGGAGGTCTATGGGCCATCTCGCCAAGGACTTCGCCATGGCCGGCTCTTTCATGTGGGCTGGTGCCACCTACATCCCCCAGATTGAGGACTATTATCTGAGGTTTGCTGCGTGGTGTGTGTACGGCTACGTCCAGGGACTGCTGGGCACCGGTCTGTGGATTCTGGCCCACGAATGTGGACACGGAGCCTTCTCGGTTCATCCCAGACTTAACGACTTTGTCGGTTGGTTCACCCATTCGGTTCTGAGTGTCCCCTTCTTCTCGTGGAAGTTTTCCCATCACAGGCACCACAACAACACCGGCCATATGAAGAAGGACATGGTCTTCGTCCCCCCCACCAAGGAACAGCGTAAAGCTAGCCCCTTCAACTGGGAGTTGGTCGAAGACGTTCCTATCGTCAACCTCCTCAAGTTGATTGTACACCAACTCGGCGGCTTCCAGCTGTATCTTCTCTTCAACGTCACGGCCGGATCCGAGAGTGTCCAGAAAAAGAACACTAGCATTTTCCGCAGGAGCCACTTTGATGCCTGGAGCTCTGTTTTCCGCCCCAAGGAAGCCATCTTCATTCTTCTCTCAGATCTTGGTCTAGCCCTTACCTGGACTGCTGTCTACTTCGGAGCCCAGCAAGTCGGATGGAGCAACATGTTCCTCCTCTATGTGGTTCCCTATTTATGGGTCCATCACTGGCTTGGTATATATACCCTTCTCGGCACCCATACCCCGGCCTGCCGCTCCCGATTATCTTCCCTGGACCATTCCGCTAACGTTTTATAGTTGCCATCACCTATCTTCACCACACCCACCCCGATGTCCCTCACTACGACGAGAATGGCTGGTCATACGTGAAGGGTGCTCTTGCCACCATCGACAGAGACTTTGGCTTTATCGGACGCTACGTCTTCCACGGCATTATTGAGACTCACGTTGTCCACCATCTGTTCCCGTAAGTTCTCAATTATAAGGTTCGTCGATAGAGTAAAATACTAACTTGTGATTTAGTCGCATTCCCTTCTACTACGCTGACGAGGCTACAGAAGCCATTGCCAAGCTTCTTGGCCCGCTCTACTATAGAGACGATAGGTCGTTCATCGCACAACTCTGGTCCACTTTCAACACCTGCAACTATGTCGAGAACGACCCTGCTCAGCCTGGTACTCTCAAGTGGGCCAAGAAGGCGTAGAGTGGCAGAGTGCTGTAGAACGTTATCATACCCCTCCTGGGTGTGCTGCAAGCGTATCACCTGAGAATGTGGCGAGTGTCATGTCGACGAAGTGCCCCGTTCAATGAGGTCGGGCCTCGATGGAGAAATAGGCGAGCGAATGCGACACCCTTCCCAACAATATTCGCCTGTAAGAACGGGAATAGTAAAAATTTACGTATCCATTTTCGTAACACCGTACACAAGCAAAGCTGAAAGTTTGTTTACGGTGGCGATTCCTTTTTGGCATTCTGTAGATCTCGGTATCTTCTAGATAGATGGCTCAAGCATAGACACTAGAAATTTTTTAGAGAATAGATCTAAAAACGATTCTTCTATACGATTCCGACAAATCGCATCCACATGTTGATGCCCTATATCGTTACCAAAAGCGGTAACGTGAGCCAAAATTATAGACATCTCGAGTAAAAAATTGACAACTCATGTAACTTGCGAACATCTAAGCAACGCTGGGCCAATAATCTGTAGCATAAGCATATCTCAATGTGGGAATTGTACGATGAGTAGTAAGGTTTAGAGTTGTGGAAACCGTGTCCTACTTGCCGTAATGCTGTAGACCCAAGAAGAAGAAAAACACCCGAGGAGCGGCCGCGGTGCCACCTACTCCCACACGTGCCGGAGCAGTTGATCTTCATCGTGATCAATACCCCCACCAGTATTCATGTAGTATATCCTGTTCATAGCAGAGCTCAACCCCCCGCCCCCACCAGATAGTGATTTATTCCACTTCACAAACACTGAAATCAATAAAACGTCAGCGAGAGCCCAATACTTGTACTACATCCGAGTTTGCAACATAAATGGCTTGTTTTAAACATTAGCAACTCTAGGCGAAGCATACCAAGATAGCAAGATCCGACACGGTGACGTGGTCCCTTAGTCGTAGTTTAATTCGTCAATTTTCGGCACTGAGCTAGGTTTCTGTGATGAATGGATTGCCGTACAATCACCCTACCTGCTGCTTCCATGTAATGGCGAATATTCCCCTTCCTGCTAGGTTTAGGACACCACTCGTGCGGTCGCCATTGCTCTAGGAATTGACCGATGAGCCTATCAAAGATACAGTTGATCTCACTATGAAAATTATGTATGAACAGGTGCAGTTACGGTTGCAATCGACATCGTCTCCATAGAACTGCTCCTGGTCTGAGAGACAGTCCAATTTCGACGGCAGGAGCAAACGGGACCGGGGCTTTTTCTGGCCAAGTATTTCAGGAACTATGATCCTTTATGTAAATAGCAACAGTAGTCCCAAAGATCTCCAAGTTGCCTTCCCGTGCTATCGCTCTTACTATTGCGCGATTACATCAATGAAACGATAAGGTGTACAAGGAGAAAGGGAATTCTTCTTCACGGCTAGGAGGAGGGTCCATCGGAAGCTTAACTTGAGCCCAGTGCAACTTCCCATCCAAGACAAACCATGAGGGTGGTAGTAGCCGGTACCACAGCACCGGGGGAAGGTGCTTCTCTCTGTTCACGGCTTGTAGTGAGTAGGTGGTTTCCCTAGAAAAATCCTCAAGGAAACTGCCTTTTTCGCATGCTGATTAGCACCTTTCTGGCAGGTCGAGTGAAGGCAAGCGCTCCTTGCCCACAGAATCATCCCTCTTCTTAATCAGCTCGGTGGTCTGCAGAACTTTTCTCTTCCTCTTTTGTTCTGCCTTCAAGTCCACACACTGATTTGATTCCCCACTGGTACCGTTCTTCATTCTTTCGAGTCTCTACTCTATCATCAAATTTGACTCTAGTTGACAACGCCCACAAACATCTCTGCAAACAACCCACAAAACAAACAAACATCACCGTCACCTCATTTGCGAACCCAAGAGCACAACTCTCATTTCCTCGAGTCCCCAATCTTGACCACTGCATCAATTTCCCATTCTTCCCCTGTTCCTTATCACCCAGTCATCAACATGAAGTCCAACACTATTCTTCTCGCTGTTGCCGTAATGGCCGCTGGTGCCATCGCCGACCTTGATGCCGGCCCCAAGGCCATCATTAAGAGAGCCACCGTTACGGTCAGGTGCGACGGTGTTGCAAAGTAAGTTTACCTCTCCTCAAGACATCCGCCTCGCATTCCCACCATCATAGCCCCTTAGGCTACACATCATGCCGTTGATCCTCTCTGTGCTCCAGATACGGACTCAAGATGTCGGTCGTTGGGTACTTTCACCAAACTGCAGCTCTTTAATTATTCTCTGTCCTCTTTTGAAATTACAACACGAGATGGAAAATAGGACATTGTTTACTAGTCAGACATGGACCCATCCACCGGCAGTTCTTTGAAATGCCCCACCTAACACTTGTCCGCTCTATCCTCGAGAACGACAAGATTGCTAACAGAATCTGCTCCATATGTGTAGCACTTGCATTACCGAGTACCCTGTTGATGCTACTGGTATTCCCAGCCCAGGTTCCCCCGAGGTTGAGCCACCCCAGTATGGATCGGGAGGGCCCTCTCCCATCACTACCACTGAAGGCGCCCCACCCGCTGAGACTGAGAACCCCGAGTCCATCCCTCCCGGAGGCGTTGTCACCGAGTCAACCGTTGTCACCGTCCCCGAGTCGGTCCCTACTCCCGACATGAATACCGAAACCACTGAGAAGGAGACCGAGACCGAGACCGAGACCGAGACAGAGACCGAGTTCGAAGAGACTTCCACTCCCACCACCGAGGGGCCCACTGACTCTACTCCCACCCCCGCTGGTGAGGATGACGACAACGCTGGTGACGACTCGTTTGCCACCCAGCTTCTTGGTGGCTCCTTCTGGGCCATCGTTGTCGGTGGCCTTGTCGTCGCCTTCGGTCTTTAAGATCTCTGGTATCCTAGCTGCTTAGCGCAGAGGGTACATCATGGTAGAGAGAAAGAGATACTCTCGCACATACCTGACGTCTACCGCCCAATTCCCTAATTCTAACCCTTCTCTGATGGATGTTTGCCACATTGGGGAAGAAGGATTAGAGAGGTTACATGTATCGTGGCGGAGACCGTCATGCATAGACCTACACAGTACAAGTACCAATTATCAACCTTTGTTATGCATCGCCTGCTAGTGTTTTTTTTTCGCAATAGAGGATCATTATTTCTATTGTTGCTGTCTTGCGCAGTGGCTAGTGTGGCATATTTGCTTTGTGTCGCCCCTCGAAGTAGGACTTGTAATCATTTTGAGTTGTCTTCTATGAGCACGCCTCTTTGTAACTCCAAACACCTTAGCATATAGTCATAGTCGGAGGTACTGCCACACATGGACGGCCCGGTCCTGTTTGTATCCATCTACAACTGCCCCATTTGGCTGCGTACATGGGGCTAGAAATCAAGCAAAGATATGCCCTACAGCTTCTCTGGCCTCGTTGTATCTTCCTGTCAGGAGGCCGTGAGATCAAGGACAGCCCATCCTAGAAACCAGGCTTGATGGTCGCGAATCGATAGTTTCCCAATGGCTGCTCACGTAGATAACAACAATCACCCAACCGATCTACCAGGTTACGATCTCCCGTCTAGTAAGCGTACCCCGCACTCGTCTAAGAGTCTCAATCTGGGATTAATATCTGATGCACCGGGAGAATTCGTGAAGGAGGCTAGAAAGTATTTTATGGGCCGTTGGGTATGGATCATACCAGCTGAAGGTGATACTGAGCTGTTCTAAACCCGGATTAAGGTTCTCTGTACGAACAGGGATTTCAGGATACCTAGGTATAGCCGAGCCTAGTACCCGACAGAGCGGCGTGCGATTGATGGAATTGTGTAGCTGGATACTTCCCCGCCGTGTTTCTGGAAGTATGTGGCTTCCTTTGTGCTGGTGGATAGGGTCTTCCTGCTTATTGACCTACGAGGTTTCCTGGGTTCTTGGAGAGTCGCTGATGTGGAGCCATAGGCTCCTAGCATGGCAACCAGCAGCTGGGTGTGGAGCCTGATGACGCATCTATTGAGTGCTAATATCACTTGTTCAGCGTGTCTAGGGCTACTAACTCATCACTCCAGGGGGGAAAGCCTGGAGTTACACATTCTGCAGTACGAGCTACATAGGTATGGACACGTTAAGTGAACAGCAAATAAAGACCCCAGTCCTCCTTAGAAATGACAAACAAAGCAAGCCCGGGAATAGCAACTCCAATGTCTTTCAAGCTTTTGAACGTCATCAAGCCTTGAGAAACTAATTCCATTATTAAGCCTTAATCCAACCCCGACGTCTTCAAAACAGTGTGTGGTCGCTCCTAAATCGCCCAGGCCAAGTACTAGAGGGTATGGTAGGTTATATATGCTTCTGCTGTCGCAACGGATCGAGAAGCCCGCTCGCTATAAATAAATGGCTGATATTATGCCCATTTCCCCAGCACGCTCATAAGCACCATACCCGATACCAACCCGACGAACGCAAAGGAAGTTTTCCAAAAGCCGGCATCCGTCAGCTCGCCGCCCATCATCCAGTCCTCGGCCCACATCTCCACGACGCCCACCCAGACAAGGATGCCCGCGCTCAGCGCGTCCAGTGTGCCGATGGCAATTAGGGTCGTGGGATCGTTGCCGTTGAACTGGTTGAGCACCCCGATGCCGATCGCCATGCCGAGAGGGGTGATGAGCGCGAAGGCGAGCGCGAGGAGGAGCTTCTTCCTAAGATCCACGCTCGCCGGGGGGGAGGACAAGTGACGTGGCGCCTCGAACTCTGAGGCCGAGGAGGACGACACCGGCTCCGCTGGGGGGTTCGCCACGTTCTCGTTGCTAGCATTCGAGGATACCTTAACTTCCTCGCCCCCGGTGCTCATTGTGGGGGCAGGAGGAGCTGGCATATTGACGTGACCGTGGTGACCGTGCTGCTTGTGGCTATGAAGTGGCAAGGCACCGGCCGGAAGCGTGGTTCCCAGCGCCGCAATGCGCGATCCCAGGGCAATACCCTCGAACATCTGGTGGAAGAGGATTACTATGAAGAGGGTCTTGAAGACGCTATCGCCAGCGACAACTAGCGTGAGGCCGATGAGAAGCGAGTGGAAAATAATTCCCGCCTCGAGCACCATGATGTTGATCATTTCGATCTTCTGGTGTAGTGTCTGATTGAAAACGCTTGCTGTAGTGTTTGCTCCTGCCGCTGCCGCTGCCTTATTGGCCTTGTGTCGTACGAAGCGTTGGCCGAGGTATTCGACCAGGAAGCTGATGAACAAACCCGCCATCAGAATCGCAGCCGCCGTGCTCTCATAGTCGATGTATCCAGCGAGACACTCGTTCTCGAACATGAGCGTGGCGTGCGTGTACAAATGAATGAAGGCGGTCGAGATGACAACACCGGTACCAAACTGCTTGAGGACAGTGAAGGCGACCTGAAATCTATTCGGCAGGGCTCGGTGGATAAATATAGGAGCGAACACACCCAGTGCCGACGTGCCAAGGATTATAAAGAGGAATCCAATGCGTATGTCTCGGTCGTAGTCGTCACGATCTTGTCTTTCGCAGGTGGCGCTTGATTCAGTTTCCGAATCGCTGGTGCAATGTTCCACTCCAGCGTGGAAGTGACAGTCTTCACCTTCTGAAGAGCTTTCTTCATCTGTTGTCTCCTCGTCCTCGTGGTCCTCTTCGCCTTCCTCTTCCGCACCAGCGAGGTGGATCTCAACATCTTCTCCATCGGCATCAACACAAAACCTAGGGATTGATGTTAGGCAAGGAACATCTCAATAAGCAAAGAGGGGCTCGAAAAAGCATACATCTCATCATCGTGGGAGTGGCAGCCTGTGTATTCTGCCGGGACAGCAGTGACGGTTACTGTTGTTGGGAGGTGAACTTCGTATTCTGTTGTGCCCACCATACAGTATCTGGAGTTTTTCTCGTGGTTAGTTTATTCAATCGAGCCTCTCTTCAAACTTCTTAGTACCTCAGTGTTGTGTTGAGCCAACATGTACGTCTAGCAGTGTTTGCTGCTGCGACGTGGTATGAGCGGTTATAGGGACAAGGAAGCCACTGGCTTTGTTCCTAAGCTGGGAAAGTGAATAGGATGCTTACTGTGTAGAGTCGTGAAGATGGCATTCTGAAATAACTGTTGGCACTTCGGCTGCGGCTGTCGTAGTTTGCGCATTGACTGGGCTAATGCCAAGGGCTAGGAGCCCGGCAAGGCAGGCATGAGGATGGGATTTCATCTTGGATCTTTGGCAGTGGCGTATGCGAACAGGGCGGGAAGAATATGCAAATTCAAAGATACCGTGGTTGAAGCAAGAAATAACCGCAAGGAGGCTGGACACAGAGAGAAGTAGAATATTTCCAGTCGGTAGGATGGGAAGAAGCCAAAACCAAAGCGTTCGGGCTTTTTGACAACAATGTTAGGGGCTAAGTATAAGTTAAGTATAAAAGGTGCTGCATGGGACAGTAACCCCCGCGTCCAAGATGAGTCCCTATTACACAACAATTAGTCCATCAAGCTCCTCACAAATTCTCCACTGGTATTCCAGATACCCGCCGAAGTTGGACAATACTGATAAATGGGCTGATGATACGGGTTGGGAAGGAGGGATTTGAAAAAAAATCAGGAAGCTTTTAGTATATGGGTGAGTAGATAGTTTATAAAACCCAGGAAGCGAACTAACTAGTTCCACAGGACGCATCCTGGTTTTGGACTGATAGACACCACGGTTACCTATTCAAACAGAGAACAATTTAATAGGACACAAGGGTAGCTATAAACCTTGCCTCCTGCAAAAGGGGAAACATCTCCAGACAGAATGATCCAACCATCGGGATCCAGTGATGATCGAACCTGGATTTGGGCAGGGGTGCCACATGCAGCAACAGCTATAGAATCCATAGCACCGGACATCAAAGGTGAGTAGAACTTGGCCTTGGCGCTGATTCAAAAAGAAAGTGGGCACTAATAAATGGATATCATTCGACTTACCCTCTTGTGTTGTGTGACCATGCAGCGTATGTAGCACCTCTTTCAGCTTTGTCCGAATACTTGTTGGTGTGGGGGAGCGGGTCGGTGTGGGTCTTGGGGACTATCAGGGTCCTCAAAAAAAAATTAAGTCTAAAAAAAAAGTTTAATGATTATTGTTATTCGTGATTAAGATGGTAGTACCAGAGGTCAGGTATATATTCGTTTTGGCTTCTGGCTCAGGCTTCTGGGCCCCGGCGTGGCGGAACTCGACTTGGTCGGAATGTAACCCCAAGTCAGCGATATCCAAAGTGGGAAACTAGTGTGGCCCGCGAGACGCCTGGTGGGATATTGGAACAAAATACCAGGTGAGAGAAATAGTGAGTATGGGTGTGGGTTTGCAGACAACTTTGGTTTTGATTTGGGGACTCGAAGGAAGTTGAGAATGGTTATGCGGTTTGGAGTGTTCCGAGAGGATTGGAATTTCCTCTTTTGGTTTAAAAGAAGGCAAGCACCCAGGAAAAAAGCGATCGGATGTGCGTGACACATAAAAAATAGATTGGAAGGGACGAAAACAAGCGCAGCAAGAGCAGCGATCCGAGGGAAGCACAACGGGGATGGGAGAGAGAAACGAGAACATTGTTGGAGGCTGGCTGGTTGGTGTTTTAAGAACCCTGATGGGCACCTCTTTGGCCTTTGCTACCCACCCAAAAAGAAGTGGAATATTCTTGGCATTCTAGGTGCCGCCGCGGTCCCAAATTCAGCCTCTGATGCTACGGTAAATCTCTGGGCGCCACAACGTATTATCTGTGGTGTTATCTTTATGAAGGAGGGATAAAAACTCGGGAGGGAGGCAAAGGTTCCAACAGACTTCCTTCGTGTCATACGGAAACGGTGGTGGCAGTGGCAGCAGAGTGCTCGTGTGCGTTATTGCCAAGAGAACCTGGCGGCGTGTGCGAGAGTCGCGGTGCTGAACACCCGCAAAGTTGTTTGCGCGCATATAAAGTCGCTTGAGAACCCTGATGGCATTTTTGGCGGTCGCAAAATGGAGCGTGTCTTACACTTGCCAGACGCAAAAGCAAAACCCAACATGTATCGTAGGTGACAACCCTAAGAAACAGAAAAGAACTTGTCGTCGATTACAGACTACTACTACTGTCGTATGCTAGAGACTCCGGAAGAACTCCGTGGGGAACCAATCGGCAGGTTCTAAATAGAGACAATTCTGAGACGGATAATCTAGTGCAGCCCTCAGCACTCTGGAGAACCCTGATAAATCGAGCGACTTGTGTGTGATAGTTGCTCGACAACGGGATTTGTTGGCAAAATAGAAAACCACACTCAAACTGCACACAGTCACCTTACTATATTCTCCGTCCCGATGCTTAAGCTTGCACCCCACACGGGGGAGGGGAGGGGGGGCGCGACGTGTAGTTGTGTTGGCTGTAGGCGAATGTGATCGGTGTGATCTGAATGTCTGGCAAGAAATTGGCGAACTACATCCAGGATGCGGGCCAAGGTCTCGTTGGGTCGCTTCCAACAGACTGGCAGGCCATTACACACGGGGAAAAGAATCTTGGTATCCGAGGAACATGCGGAGACAGGCTCGGCAACCTAGTTCATACTCTATTCCGTGTTGGGAGGTCAGCTCGCTTCGTAGTTTTCCCAGAAGGACCTGTAGGGAGAGATATATATCTAAGCCGCCTTTCGGGACCGTTGCTCTTGAACAAATCGCTTCGTCATGGTTAAGGGAGGCCTCGTGACATAAAGGTCGTTAGATCGTTGTTTGCTGGCGGTATCTATGTGGCATTGGTTCTAGGGTGCAATGTGTATCATAGATGTTGGTCCTCATGATCCTTTCGTATCCCACATGCTTGCCCTGTCTGAGTCGGACCATGCATCCAAGAGTAAAAGTTTCCCTCCTACGGTAGACTTGCGACCTAGCCGTATTCATGGTATTTTCGTCCTAGGAGTTGGGAGCCTCCATCATGGACGTATTCGACGAGTGGTGGGTCCCGCTGCCATTGGATGTGTAAGTTATAGCTTCCGTCGTGTTGGGTCAAAATCCTGGCACCTGCAGTCTTCTCGAAATCTAGGAAAGAGACCGGGGTAGTTGGTTACCTCAGACCCGGTCGAATCCCCAGCTTCTGTCGGCCTCTCCTAGGCGTAGACAAACATCGTCCTCCACTCCGTAGAGGTACCCAGGGGTGAGACTACAGATGGGAGGAGCGCGGAATCCTCCTGCAGAACTGACAAAACACCCTGGCAGCTGCAACATGCGGTGTAGGGGCCATGTGTGAGTTTCATTCTCGAGATAAAGCTGACTAGTTACGTAGATCAGAACCGGACAAAAGGCAAGTCCCGTGATCCTAGGGTCACCCTTCAACCAGGTAGGCTTGTTGCATCAATTCTATATACACCGCTCGAGCCCCATTAAAACATCGGGATGTTGCGGCTATAGTCTAAACAGAGGGTTATGAGATGATGGACATCGCTTAGAGTATAGACAGGACACATCAAGATACTATCTGAAAGACATACCCAGTGCTTGGATTATTCTATAGATTCAAAGGTTGTGTGCCTTTAAAAACCGTCGAACATATTCAACCAGCCGTGAAATGAAAAATGTAGTCCGTTATTTTAACGTGATATTCGTGCAACTGGGGGTTTGGATTTGGACAGCCGCGGTACTAAAATCATTACTTAACGTGTCTTTCGAGGAGGGAGGGGTTGAGGGTAAGAAAGGTCTAAACATATAACTTGATGTAGTTCTCATGAACAAAATACTTAGATCTTACGCTAGCACAATGAGCATGAAGAGTCTTCAGCCAGAAAACAGTTCACGTGAGCAAAATAATAATTTGCAAGACTGGCTAGAAGCTCAACAGGACTGCTATCAGTATTTAGCTTAGAAGACAGCTTTACCGATCGTAAAGGGCGGCCTTAGCGTGTTTTCTTCTTATATATATATGGCATGCTTTAGGGTTCAAGTGCTACGGGAAATGGTTCCCATATAACCCAAGGGACACTCACAACATACAGAAATACGGGCACCTCAACCTGGTATATGAAGTACGAATTACGAAAGAGTCATGGTTCTTTATACTACAAGTCTCCTAAGTTGTTAATTGAAAGTATGAAAATAGCTTGCTGGCAAGCCTCATCATCTGCGATGTCTTCATAGTACTCAGACTCTCTCGCCTTCCCGTCAAGGCAGATCAAGTTAAGTCCCACGGGAACCATACACGGTCACTTGATTCAAGCGACACCATAGACCTGTAAAGGATTACCTACCATCAGGCAAATGACTGTGCGGGAAGCAATAGCATGGTCCGATAATTAACATAGCCATCCCTACGTCTTAACTCAATAAACAACTGAGTTCTTTCATACCTTTCTCGCAAGTTTCCAACGCCCTGCTTGACACCCCCATTGTTGCGTATCTCAAGCTCCTATTATCGCGTATCTTAATGCTCACTTTGAAGTAAACTTTAATAATCATTTCCCAACTTAATTCAAGGCAAATACCAACCCAAACCTGAACGTTTACCTCCACTCACCCTTCCACACTAAACTGGTCTTATTCTCAATCAGAATAGTATATTGCTCCGACTAGACCTAGGACAGGGTTATCAGTCTCGGTTTTTCTTCTAGTGCATCTTTTGTCACCATCAACATCACAATCTTCACGGGGACGGATAGTCTTTCTCCTGCCAGGTTCTACATTGCAAGACACGTTTTCTTCGTCTCCTCTTACCCATCCAGACACCCTACGAATATTCTCAAACAGTAGCCCAAACCATCTTCAACTCTCTCAAGATGAACCATCAGAATCCCGCCAGCTCTTCTTTCCCGTCCACCAAACCCCACGAAATGGAAAGCTATCAAGATAGCTCCCAGCCGACGGCCAAGCCCGAGGAACAAGCCAACAATGCCGTGAGTGCAAACCTTACCCTGTACTCCCTCGTCCCACGCCACCCTCCACTAACCTCACCGATCCAGAACAATCCCAATCTCTCGCCCAGCAGTGCAGCACCGTCCCCATCCGCACCATCACCAGGACAATCGCAACTCCCATCCCAGCCCATGCACTCCCACCCCCAGTGGAAGCTAGACTACCCCCTCCCCTTCTACGACACCAGCTGGCTCAACCAACCCTGGCTCTACACGGACCCAACCCCGCGTGCCTTCCGCTGGCTCTGGTCCCCCGCGGTGCGCAGCCTCCTCTCCAGCCCGGAGCAAGGGCACTCCGCCTTCTACGCCGACCACCACCCCGAGGGGCAAAACTACTACTTCTCGGCCTATTTCTGCACGCAGCACTCCGAGGAAGCAGGTTTCTACGACGGGTGCGTCGCCCCCATGTCCTTGGACATGGGGCTCTTCGACGCTTCTCCCTGGGCAGACGTCCCGTCGTACGTCCTGCATCTCGTCCTCTGGTTCTCCGACGCCAGGGAGAGGATCCCCAGCTCGGAGGAGCTGGCGGAGAGGCAGGACCAAGAGGAGAGGGAGTATAGGGGCAGGGTGTACGGGTTGATCAAGTGGTGGGATGAGCTGGAGGAGGAGAGGCAGAGGAGGGAAGGAAGGGTTGGTTAGCTAGGTGGTGGGGCGGGGGGGGAGGAAGGAGTGGCTTTTGTGGAGACTAATAAGGGTATTTGTGCCCTCGCGATCATTCGTTTGTGATGGGGGTTTTTTTTAGACAATTCGGTGACTTATATACCCCTATAGCAATATCTGTACCTGTTCTTTTTCATATTCTACTGTCTATCTTGCCAATAAGGACATTAGGAGAAGCTGCTGCACTAACCATGCGCCGCTGTCTCCCGTCCCCAAATACATATTCCCACTCACCCAGGTCTATGTCAAGGTAGTAACGGCATGGGAAAGCTTAGTGTTGAACTGAACGAGGTATGCTATAAAAACATACTGGATGGAATATTCCCAACTCGTAGAGTGGGTATCATATCTTGAAACACTACAAGTATTCTACCACCGGTTCGAATTATTGACTTTTGATCATGTGTTTGTAAGAATATGTAGTCGGATATTAGTCCCCCTTCCAAGAGCCATGAAAGCCTTGTTCTTAGAGTATTCAGCAGTTACACCGAATCGGACCTTGTACCCTTCGAAAGAATCCTTGAATTTGACCGTTTGTTGGCAGTCAAGGCAAGTGCTAGTTGTTTCAGCGAACAGCCCCAGAATATATGAAGACATGTCAACGACGTAAAGAGACCGGGTATATTTCAAAACGCCTGTATATCTAGTTTCAACTCCCTCCACCGCATAAGTTGACCCGTCGAGGTAGGATCACATGTCGGCGGGTAAGATCAGATCCTGGAATATATGGCTAAAAGCTACCAGAGTAATCACAGTTTCTTTGTGAACAGGCTCGGTAAGTGGCTTCTTCTTGACATTTCTCACTGCTTCGAGAGAAGACCTAGATACGGAGCGTGCTAGCATCTCCCATCAGCCAGGCCCACCTAAGTCCTGCATTAACCACGGCTTTCATCTAGTCCCAGGATCCCGGATAAATACCCAACCGGGATCAATGTTATACTATCTAAACTTCTACCAACCTGAGGCAATGCCGGCTGGAAGGGATATGTACTTCCCGCCCCGCCACGAAGCTGCGCTACTAAGGACGGTATTACATTCTATGTTGCATCAATCAAATAAACATTGCTCATGAATGATTTCCCTCGGATCACCGCTGTGTGTGTGATCATGATATCGGCCTGTCCTAAATAAAACGCCTATATATATACTTTGAAATCAAGACCCAGGAACGCCAGCTTTTTTTTTGCTTTCATTCTTTTTTCATTGTTTGTTTCACAGACGTTATGAGTTTTCCTCCTTCACAGAGAAGCCATCCTTACTTGATGAGCTAACCTTAGCCTCTTTCCTAGCAAGCGCTTCTATCCTCTCCTTGTTAGCCGCCTGCTGAATCTTAGCACTGAGCTCGTCGAGCTTCTTTCCGACTTCGTCACTACCACCGCTCTTCTCGAGGATCATATTCTTCAACCACTTGTTCTCGGCAAGTAGGGTCTGGATGGTAGCCTCAAGCTTGGTGATCTTCTCCTCAGACTCCTTGGCCTTGCGTTCCATCTCCTGCTCCCGCTGCTTCTTCTTGTGGCGGAACCTAGCACTGGCGGCTGTGTTTCTCCTTCGCTTGTCCTCCTCAGCGGCGAGACGAGAAGCCTCTTCGGGGTTGGCAGGCTCGCTTGCCTTCCTCTTCTCTCCTATTCTCGTGGTATTGGGAGTGGGCGAGTATGACGTTGAGCTTTGGGGGAATGTGGGAGTGGAGTTTGCAGCGGGGGATCCGGTGGGTAGTGCTCCGAGGCTCTCTGGGAAACCAGCAAGTTGAGGCGAGATGGGGAACTGGTTGGAGAAATCAAAGTTGAAGTCTTGGAAGAGAAGCGAGGAAGACATGTCCGGCATAGAAGTAGCTGATGTTGGTGTAGCAGAGGTAAGATCGGCCGGAGAAGCTGTTGAAGGCGACTCGGTGGTCTTTATGGGCTGGGGCTGGAAGTCGGTGGTCTGACCAGACTCAAAATCGAAAAATTCGGTGTTTGTAAACATTCCAAAGTCTATGTCCCCCTGGGAGTTGGACTTGTTGCTTTCTTGCTCCGTGTCAATTGACCGGAGGTATTGGGTCACATTAGGACCGTGGCGGCCGTTAAAGGTCGACATTCTGAGAGAGTTGTTTACCAAGCCCTTAGCAACTTGGTTTATTGGAAGTTACAATCCACGATAAGGAACTTGGTGTTCAGGTGCAGTTACGATCTCGTATGTGGAGTGACTATCACTAGCGGTTGGCAGGGGCGATGAGTCGACAGCTGACGGGAATAACTGCGTGCGGCGAGGGGACTGCTAGCTTGCAATTCGGTCTCGCGGGAATATACTGGGCGGGTCGATGGAGAGGAGAGACAATGAAGCAATCCGAGTATTGAATAGATGTAGACAGATATCAACAAAGCAGTGGGAGCAATGGTTCGCATATGGGCGACGAGGTGGTTTTGCGGAGGAAAGAAGTATTTAGATGTAGTAGATGTGTGGTGGACGTGGAGGGGGAAATAAAAAAGACGAGAGAATTTTATGGAGATGTGAAAGCGGGGAGGGTGGCAGTGATGATGAAGTTAGCGCAGCCTATCAACCGGCCCCTCCAATAGTTACAAGGGTACCTTCCACAGCAAGGGGCCAAGGTGTGGAAAATTCTGGCTTGCCTGGTTTTTTGCAAGTGTTTGTTCTTACAAATCAACGAAAGAAGGAGCGACTCGGAGACCCGCTCCTAGTACGTCACGGGAATAGCGCTACATCTTAGCTGCACTGTATATTGCACCTCGCTGCACTTTCCTCCATTTGGCCCAATCACGATGGTAGAATGCATCTCGGCCACCCTTCTCTCTACGCACAAGATTCCAAGCTTTGTGCCGAGTAGCTTCGACCAAGTGGGCTTCATGCCGCAGGAGACGCTCCCACATTATAAATCCAAAGGGTTTAAAACCGTTGATGGTGGTGGGGGATATGATGAATTATGAAGCTCTGCAATATACTCCGTATATTTCGCTAAAAGGGTCAATTATTCAAATATTTGAAAATTTGCCATGCTTTGATCAAGTAGCCGTCTTTGGCGTTCGTATCTGACTAGTAGACCATCCAAAACGAAGCTTTCAGAGCCACTCCGGCACGACGACTCGTGAGATTTAGAGGCAGCCAATGGTTATTGACATACACAACAAACTCGGCATCGACAGTCCCGAGCATCTTTCCACAACCACAACTCTTGGCCACTGGGTTGCAAGAGAAGACAGTGGCGGACCATTTTACTATACTGTGGCATGTACTTCGGAACCAGCAAATCGTCAGAATGAATACAACGGGAATAAACGAAAGGTTGAAGGCGCACCGTGCACATTTACCCAAGCCGGACGTGCAGGAAATATTCTACATTGTGTTTTTCCTGCAACGGTACAGCTAGACAAATGTCTCGACAGCCGCGGCAGTTGACGAGTCGAGAGATGATCGACTAATCATCGTCATGCTTATCTCGAGCGAAGGGCGCTCCAGCTTAGAAATACATCATCGACAGCAAGTTAGAATCACAGATCATGGCCGTGCTAATTGTGGAGTGCTCTATTAAATGCTAGATGAGAACAAGACGAAAGCCGGTGATAGCATATATTGCCTCTCTTAACTGTCACCATGAACTCCAAGTGTGTTGGTCTGAACAATCTTACATGAATAATATCGGCACATCTGGATGGATAGTCTGGAGAACCATACGCACCGAAGTCTAAGGGAGGAAGTCGGAAGCGCAGTTTCATGTACACGGGGCAGAGTGGTAACTGCCTGCTGGTGTGGAACCTATGTAGCGCTTTTGGCGGCTCATTTTTGGCTAGAAAACACTTTGCTGGTTCTGAAGTTGAGGAGCCATTGGAAGAACCCCCACGACCCCGCTTCTGCTGCCCGCCATCGGAGTGAAGTTTCGTGAGGAAGTTGGGCGCCAGATTGCTCCTGAGTTTTCGCCTTCCGTGGAAAACCCGCCCAAACCAGGTCCATGTACCATGCACAGAGCCAAGACTGCAGACGAAGTACGGGCCAAATACCCTGCCACCGATGCCTTTTCTAACGCCCAAAAATTTACCTCGATGGCTTCATGCAGGTGCTGGGTTGGATCTGAACAAGGTGAACGGGGCCTCCGTGCGCCTCCAGCCGTTCCAAGCCGTCGTCAGCAGCCGATTTCCGACTCCCTCCGAGCCACCCCCGAATTTATTCAGCGACAAATTCATCCCCGTCACCGTGACCTCGCCAGTCCGTCGGACCAACGGCATTCACTCGTCTTAGTCAGCCTTGATTTTTGCAAATTGTATCACGTGAACTGGCGACTAATTGAAATCCAATCCCACTCCCTCAATTTATTATTACTTTGATCTGCTGGTGTAACTCTGACGCGACGCGATGACCCATTTGCCCACTCATGAACATCTCAGTCCAACACCTTGAACATATTTGTTATATATCCATTTCACCATGGGGAAGCTTGCAGTGCCTGGATCTGGACGTCTCTCGTCGACTCTTCGCATCAATTCATCAAGCTCATCAGTCCTTGCGACCTTGAATCGTCTGTCGCGAGCATCTCTCATCTCTCTTGCGCTCGACTGGCTTGATGAGCGCAATGCGGACGTTTCATCACCGTACATCGTGAATGCTGACGACAGCGACGATGAAGACCTCGGCGATTTTTACCCGCCGGCCGGATCCCTGGAACAACTGAGGGAAACCTACTCGGATATGAAACTCCAGAAGGGTTCAAAACGGGATGTCATAGACCGCATCGTGGAGGGTGATTGGCGACGTGGCCTCACCCTCTATCAACTGGCCATGGCTGATTTGCAGCATATGCGAGACCATCCCCATTCACATAAATGGGCTGCCTACCGGATATGTCCACTGCAAACACCAACATCCCAAGACGAGGCCTTCGAGACTGCACAGGTGGACTCTCAGGCCATGGAGTTGCCCCGGTTTCATCCCTCCACATTCATTCGGACGCTACAAGCACAGTCCCTTCCCGATGTTAAGGCTCACTTCATCATAGAGCGGCCTGAAAAGATGCCTCTTCTCATTTTACGGATTCTTGTTTTGGAATCGCCCTACACCAACAGCGCCCCAAGTCTAGATTCGAACTCGCCATTAGGTCTGGACCCTTTTCAAACAGTGTATATAGCGTTCCCCGACGCATCACCGCACATGTATATTTCTCGAGGCCAGTCCGGAGGATCTTCTGGTGCAAGCGAATCAAATAGTCTTCGCAAAGTTCTCTTACAAGGGATTCCAAAGGCGCTGTCAAAAAGTCGACAACGATATACTCTCAAGCCCACAAACCTTTCAACCAGGAGCCTGCCAGAACTGCTTGATCGCAGAGGACCTGGCCGCACAAACTCCGTAGGCGGTGGGTGGAGTGTGTACGCAGACACTAGGAAGACCGAGTCACCACTTGACACTGTCACCCAGGGTCCTACACAACCACACTCCGAAGACGCACAGGGCTCTGGGCCGAGCAAGCCGATACATACAAGAACACGAAGGAAACAAGTGTCAGAGGCTCGCTTTGGCCCATCCGCAGATATCAATGACGGAAAAGGGGTTGAACGTGTCGACATTCACCTCGAGGATCCGCCAACTTGCAAGAAAGATACAGATGAGTCGTGGAATCCAGATGTGCGTCTTGTTTTACAAGGTCCTCATGTTTTCGCCGGAATTCGCCAATTAGTTGAAGCTGGTGTTGTGGATGGAGAGCGGATGCCTGGATGGATGACGGGCGAGGCAGGTATCACACTGGGGATTGTTCGGGATGGACGCATTCGAGGACACGGAGATAAGGCGACTTAGGGCTTGGGGTATTGAGTCTTGATAATTAATTGTCCTGCTGGGACTACTTGGAGTCCTGTACTTCCACTGGGAATACAGCAACCGTGTTCTTCCACGCAGCCTCACACACTTCCTCCACCGAAACGCCTTTCAGTCCTGCGACTATTGTCCCGATTTTCTCGATCGTGCAAGGCTCATTGCGGCCCTTCACCATCGCCCCAGTCTGCCACTTCTCTTTCTTGACCACCTTCCAACGCCCTTGGTCGTTGAGAGCCTTCTTCTGATTCTTTTGTTTCTTAGACGGCTTTCCCTCGGATGCGGTTGGGGGAGGGGGCTGGGCCACTGCGCTCTCCGGCTTCGGGATATACTTATACCCTTCATGGCTCGGGCGCACCTCGCACCAGGGCCCATCAGTCTCCAGCATCAGGTGAGCCAAATCGAGCTCCTTGACTAGGGCGCAGTTCTCGGCCGTCTTGAAACTGCACCCATTTATTCCGATGTACAGTCCCAAGTCGACCAATTCCTTCATCTCCTCGACCGTGCCGGTAAAGCTGTGCACCACGCCGCCCCTTTGCAGCTTTCCCAGCCTTTCGCCAAATGCATTCTTGAGCAGGCGGACGAAGTCTTGATGACAGGCTCGCGAATGGAGAAACAGGGGAAGCTGGGGCTTGAGAGATGCGGCGAGCTCTAGTTGGGCAGCAAAGGAATGTAATTGGATGGTTTTGGAGCAGTAATGCAGACGGTCATAGTCGAGACCAAACTCTCCAAAAGCCACCAGCCCATGTTCAGGTTCCGATCTTGCCTTCTCAATGAAGGATCGAAGTTCGTTGATTATCTTCTTGGACCTTTCCTCGTCCGGCTCATGCTCATCCTCGTGGATAGGCTGTGAGGGATCTGGACCACAAGCTGGGGTGTGGCCGGTATCATGCTGAGGGTGTGTCGATGCAAATATCGCACTGCTACATGGGTGGATGCCGGCAGTTGAGTAGACGGTTCCCGCTACAGCACTTCTTGTCAGCCGGATTTGGCACCCGAAAACACCCATCCTCAAGTCCCGACTTACGGAATTGGCGGCAGAGCTCTAATCCTTCTTCTGAACTTCTCATGGAAGAGCCAGTGACGATCAACTTAGCGCATCCAACCTCGCTGGCTCTGTCCACCACTGCATGCAGATCGTCCTCGTGGCGTTCCTTGCCATGATAAACCCCTCTAAAAATTGGATCTGCCAAGTTGATACCGATCTGGCCAGAGAAGATGTCAGCCAGGGCTTATCTCTACATGTATGACAGATGGAGCTTACGTCTATGAATCTAGGGTTGTATTTGGGTGGCTGCTCTGCAGAGTCTCCAGCTGGAGGGACACCAGTTGAGGATGAGGCATCTGCCGTCATTTTGGTGGAATATGGTTGGAAAAGAGAAATGAGGTGGCTAGAAGAATTATGACGAGCAGAGAGGCGACAGAGTCTACCAAAAGAATTCATCTGTATTTATCGGTCAACTGCCCAGAAACGCCATTTGCTTCTAATGTCTGTGATTATATAAGGACTACACTGTATAGGCAGGTAGCCTGAGCTACAAGTCCCAGAGTGATTCAGTTGAGGTCAAGCTGGAATGACCTGTGGGCACGTGATACCGCGTTTCAACTTTAATGGGCTTGTCGATGTACTTTTTCAACCGTGCCAAATTTGGAGAAGACAAGGGAATTCTCTTTACGCGATCACGATGCTAGTGCCAAAATCTAAATATGGTGAACATTGAATTCCCATGAACTAATCAAACCACGAGAGGGGAAATCCGGTGTTGATTGGTGACGAGGAACGAACCAAGACTTCCAGGGGTGGTGGAATCGAGACACGAAGCAACAAGGTGTGCCAACTGCCAACCACAACCGTCAACGGTTGGTGGCGCCTGCCTGTCTTGGTGGGGTTATATCGCACCGATGAACACTCCACCAACATTCAACGGCATTCGGTGGCGGGCTGCGTGGCAGGCGCTGGCTGAATGAGCGAGGACGGAGGCAGTTCCTGGCGGCTTAGACAATCAATTAATCATATTTCACGCTAAAATTGTGACGTCGCGTCTTAGACGCGCCTTTGCTGCAAACAATAAATGTTCCCTTAACTGTCCCTCTCTCGACTCAGCCAGACTCCAACACCTTCACTTCCTTTTCGCCCTTCATACTACCTAATTCACACTTCTTCTTCTGTGTCAATCTGCATCGCGCCATTAGCTGTCTGCACGTCTGCCTGCACGTCTGCCTGCATATCCACAGGGCTGCATTTGAGCCTGATTTCTACTCCATTATCAATCCTAATTCCCATCTAGGCACTACTGTCCAGATACCGCTGCTGCCACCACCGTGTTTCTGCATCCCCTCCCTTCCCCCTCCACACCACCGCCACCATGTATGTGAGGAAGAGAGGTATGCATCTACCCTCCATATTTCTGTACTCTAGAGCTTTATGTAGCTAACAATCCCATAGATGGGCGCCAGGAGCGCGTTCAGTTCGACAAGATCACAGCCCGTGTCTCGAGGTTGTGTTACGGCCTTGACATGGACCATGTCGACCCCGTAGCGATTACCCAGAAGGTGATCTCTGGTGTCTATGGGGGTGTTACCACCATCCAGCTTGATGATCTTGTATGTCAATGGCTCTACACTCCCACCTGCTCTCCCATGAAGCCGAATAACCGTAACTGACTTTTTCTGCGTTCTTCTTCCTCTCCAGGCCGCTGAGACTGCTGCATACATGACCGTCACACATCCAGACTACGCCATCCTTGCTGCTCGTATTGCAGTATCCAACTTGCACAAGCAGACAAAGAAGCAGTGGTCCTCAGTTATTTCCGACCTGTACCACTATGTCAACCCCAAGAACAAGCGTCCATCCCCGATGATTGCAAAGGAGACATACGAGTGCGTCATGAGACACAAAGAAGAACTTGACTCGGCTATTGTTTATGACCGAGACTTCAACTACCAATATTTTGGATTCAAGACCCTTGAGAGGTCTTATCTCCTCAAGCTCGATGGCCGCATCGTCGAGCGTCCCCAGCACATGATCATGAGGGTGGCAGTAGGTATCTGGGGCGACAATGTGGAGCGTGTCCTCGAGACGTACAACCTCATGTCCGCAAAGTTCTTCACCCATGCCTCCCCTACTCTCTTCAACGCCGGTACCCCCCAGGCCCAGCTCTCGTCCTGTTTCCTCGTCGATATGAAGGAAGACAGCATAGAGGGCATCTATGACACCCTCAAGACATGTGCTATGATCTCCAAGATGGCCGGAGGTATTGGTCTCAATATCCACCGCATCAGGGCCACAGGTTCCTATATCGCTGGAACCAACGGCACCTCCAACGGTATCGTCCCCATGCTTCGTGTCTTCAACAACACTGCTCGCTACGTCGACCAGGGGGGCAACAAGAGGCCTGGCGCTTTCGCCATCTACCTCGAGCCCTGGCACGCGGATGTTTTCGAGTTTCTCGATCTCCGCAAGAACCACGGCAAGGAGGAGGTCCGTGCCCGTGATCTCTTTCTCGCCCTGTGGATTCCCGATCTCTTCATGAAGCGTGTTGAGAAGAACCAGGAATGGACTCTCATGTGCCCCAACGAGTGCCCTGGCCTTGCTGACTGCTATGGCGAGGAATTCGAGTCCCTGTACGAGAAGTACGAGGCTGAGGGTAGGGGTCAAAAGAAGTTCAAGGCCCAGAAGCTGTGGTATGCCATCCTCGAGGCCCAAACCGAGACTGGCAATCCCTTCATGCTGTACAAAGATGCTTGTAACCGCAAAAGCAACCAGAAGAACCTGGGCACCATCCGCAGCTCCAACTTGTGCACCGAGATTGTCGAGTACTGTGCCCCTGATGAGGTGGCTGTCTGCAACCTAGCCTCTCTCGCCCTGCCTTCTTTTGTAAACTACACTGATGGTTGCTACGACTTCGAGAAGCTCCACCAGGTCAGCCAGTTGGTCGTCCGTAACCTCAACCGCATCATTGATGTTAACTACTATCCCGTACAAGAAGCACGCAACAGTAACATGAGGAACAGGCCAATTGGACTCGGTGTCCAGGGTCTCGCGGATACCTTTCTCGCTCTCCGCATGCCCTTCGAGTCCTCCGAGGCCCGTCAGCTCAACAAGCAGATCTTCGAGACTATCTATCACGCTGCTCTGACTGCCTCGATGGAGATTGCCAAAGAAGAGGGAAGTTACTCCACATATGAGGGCTCCCCGGTGTCCCAGGGCATTCTGCAGTACGACATGTGGAATGTCAAGCCTTCCGACCTTTGGGACTGGACATATCTCAAGGAGCAGATCAAGAAGAACGGCGTGCGCAACAGTTTGCTCGTAGCCCCGATGCCCACAGCAAGCACGTCGCAGATTCTTGGAAACAACGAGTGCTTTGAGCCATACACATCAAACATCTACTCGCGTCGTGTCCTCGCGGGTGATTTCCAAGTGGTCAACCCCTGGCTCCTCAAGGATCTTGTGGACATGGGGATGTGGTCTGACAACATGAAGAACCGCATCATCGCCGAGAACGGGTCCATCCAAAACATCCCAAGCATTCCAGCCGAGGTCAAGGCCCTGTACAAGACTGTCTGGGAGATTTCCCAGCGCACTGTTGTCCAGATGGCGGCCGACCGTGGTGCCTTCATCGATCAGTCCCAGTCTCTCAACATCCACATGAAGGACCCTACCATGGGCAAGATCACCAGCATGCACTTCACTGGTTGGAAGCTCGGACTTAAGACGGGCATGTACTACCTCCGTACCCAGGCCGCTGCTGCACCCATCCAGTTCACCGTCGATCAGGAGGCTCTCCTCGTCCACGAAGCTGCCCAGACCAAGACGCCTACCCTAAAGAAGAGGGCTCCTCCCCCAGGTACCTACACATCTTCTCCTGGTATCCCTCGGGCGTCGTTTATTAAGAGGCAGGAGACTCCAGAATCTCAGAGCCCCATCGCAAACGGCGCAGTTGCTCGTAGCGTCACCCCGCCGCCAGCCAGCCTATCCAAGCGTGTTGTTGCGTCGCCGATGAAGCAGGTGCCTTTCAAGGCGGACCAAGAAGAGGGTGAAAGCCCCAAAGCCCTCCCGACCTCTCCCACAGACAAGGTGACGGAAGAGGAGCTTCCCGATCCTGCCCACCCTAAGACGGAGAAGGATCAGGAGGACAAGGATAGCGAGAACGAGGATCGTGAGAGGGATATTTACTCCGAGGCAGTCCTAGCGTGTAAGCCATACTCCCGAGGCGATCCCATTCCTTGAGCCAAATAACTAACAACTATTATAGGCAGCATCGAGAACCCTGAGGCATGCGTCATGTGCAGTGGTTAATCCAAGTATCTGATAGCAAGACTAAGGCAAAGGTTTCGATGTAGATATATGAGGATTCTATGGGATTGTATGGGATGACCTCGGGCAACTGATGGTAACAACCAGCTGCTTCTATGGTGTTTACGCGGTAATGGTATCCAGTTATGAAGGTTAGAGAGGCGGCATGGCATGGTGCAATACCATTCGCTTTGTGTATTTCAGGTCTTTTTTCTTAGTGGGAAGTGTTCTGTATTTGCCTTGCATGTTTGGGTATGATTTATTGCGTTGTTGCGTGATAGATATTAAGGGGCACGTTTAACATGATATAAACCATTTTGCACCAACCCGGCATGTTACTGTTTGACCTTCAGTCTTCACCGGGCATCACCAGCTCTACCACGACGTTGAAGGTAACACGCTGGCGCAGATCACATGTGGGACATCTGCTGTTGCTTACAGTTGTGGGCAGGGCAGATAGGCATACTGCTTGCAAGAAGCAAACGGGAAGACGGGTGTTTGAAAAGAGTAGCACATGGTAGCACGACACGTCGTTTCCATATGCCTCCTTGTCACGGAAGCAGGCATCTGAGTTCAGCAGCACCCCGACCGGCAGCCCCACGAACAAGTGCGATGCGATGCGAGAAGATGAGAGGAAAGCAAAGAGATTTAAGGATACTGGTTTACCCCTACGACTTGTGACACGAGAAGGCAGATGTATTTTTTGCATTCTTCCCTTCGAACAAGATGCAGGCCCAATTGATACTTGACACACCAGGCCCGGTCGTAGCAGCCTCCAGATGTGACAAGATGGTGCAGTCGTGGCATGAGTGGTTGGGAAGCACATATGCATGAAAGCGTGGAGCGACGTAGAACGCACATTGGACAATCCAAACGGAGCCCCGGACTGTGGGTCGCAAGAGCCCGGATCGCATCATGTTGCCTTGTCCAGGTGTTGGGGGAGCTATGTGAGAATTACCAAGAGCTCGAGCTTTCATACCTCAAGACTGCTACCCCGTGCTTGGAAGCTTGGTGTTCAAGTTTGGCCCTGAAGATAAGCTGAAGATCTCGAGGAATGACAATAGAGCTCCCAATCGGGTACGCAGCAACGCAACCTGTAGTTTAGGTATTTGGGGTGGCTGGGCGTCTCATGGGTATGTGTATGTACATCCCGATAAGCGAGCGAGAGGAGGGGTGCTGTGATGGCTGTCGCTGCCCATACATGAAGATGAGCCCATGATTGGCGGCCCGATGGAGAGTACTAAAGTGGATCTGAGATTAGTAGTTACATTAGGCTCTGGAACAGGGAGGGATACTGCTCTTCCACTTCTTGGGGGATATCACCCGTGTCTTTGCTCACCGCTGTACGGATAGTGTGTCCTCCACTCTACAGTAGGTAAATATTCCCTGCCGGACGAGTCACCAAGACCACTACTTCGTTGCTGGAGGTTCGGATGAAGAAACATCACGTTTGCAAGAGGCTACAAAGTGGATCTCGGTTTCTCTTTGGTTTCTGAGATGTATTCTCACACAACCCAGTACTTGGCCCAAATATCATGCTCCCGTGCATCTGTGCTCCCAGCGAGCAGGTCGACGGAAGCATGTGTTTTCGACGGATCAGATAATGGGAGAAGTTGGAATAGTTGACAGCAAGGAAGCCCATCCCTGATTGCGATCCACAATAGCAGAGACGCCAGGGCCTTCACATTGGCCCATTGCTCCGAGACAACACATGCAATGGCCATCGCCGACGGACGGGGAAGAGCTCGGTCTGGTCTGCCTGCCATATCTGCAATAAGCCCTACAGTATGTTTCTGATTCCCCTTTCGTACGCCCATGGTTCACGCCATTCCAGAAATCCATCCCCCCATGGGATCCCCGCCCGCTTTCTTCAAGCTTGCCGATGAGAACTGACATTTATACAGTTGTACACACACTGCATATATATCTACCAGGAGCGTACTTGATGAGCGGCGACATTTGAGTTCAAGTGGCACAAAGCAATAGAAATGCAAGATACGATGATACTGCCACGAAGGAATGACGCCGGTGGCCACGATAACCACAAACGGAAATACGCCACCGAACGAGTTGCCCGTGGGCAGCATTCCCCTCATGATGGCTTTTTTGAGGCGCCAGGAGACACCGCTTGCTTCGTCATTTCGTGTATTCGTGATTCAGCATGCGTACGTTCCTGTGGTCTACGCAGGACATGAAGTATTCGTGTGGCGGGGCACCAAGCCCGCGCCCGACAGCCCGAAATGGCTGAGATGAAAAACTTACACCGGAGCAGAATCGTGCTCAGGCATCCAAAATCATATCAGATCCTGATGAGATGAGGCAGCCTAGTCCCGCACCGCAAACATCGACTTGTTTTCTGTTTTTGTGCTGGAGACCCAGATACATACATGGTCGACGTCTCGCCATCGAATTCGAGCATCTCCTGCTCGTTTACAAGTGGACCAATCACGTCATGCCAGCACCTGGGCAGCCCCAGAAGAACATCCCTGCCGTCCCCACATCTTCGCATCCGGGTTGAATGGGCGGGTGTTGCTGTCTGTTTCTGCTCAGCTCACATCTCCCGAACTTGCAGATGGGGCTTGACTTTTGCTGCTCTTGGCTCGCCGCAACTGCAGTTGTTGCTTGCTACGATCAAGCTACCGTTGCGACGTGCATAGGTTCCCTCCCGGAAAATGCTCGAATTAAATGCCTTTTTTTTTTCCTGCTTTCCTTTCCTGCTTTCCCCTCTTCTGAACGATAGGGGAAAAAGAACATCATGTCAAAAGTGCTCCCCTCGCCCGCGAGTCGCCCATTGGAGGTAAATCGCGTCAATTAATCAAGAAGCGTGCAGAGATCCATGATCCGGGCGTTGCTCATAGGCTCATTGCCGAAAGTCTACAATCCGTGGTGTCTGCGCTTGGCGTTTCAACAAACTCGCGCTGTCGTCAATCGGGATGTTTTTCTGTGCTTTTCGACCGCTCCAAATGTTTGATGAAAGGGGGTTCTTTGACCCGAGTCACGACGTCACAGCATCACAACGTTGTAGCCGGCGTGCACTAGCCTCTAACCTCTAGAGTCTCGGCCAGACATGTCCTTGAGAGTTTGGATGGTTCGGGCCCGCGATAGAACCAGCGACAACAAATTAGGTGTGGCTGGAAATCTTGAATGTGTCCAAGCCAAGCCCAATGGGATGATTCCTTGCGGGGGTTGGACCCATGGAGGGAGGGAGAGGCAAAAAAAAAAAAAAATCTATCAAAAAAAAAAAAAAAAGACCCCTGTGCGGCCAACTATTTTGTGAACTTGACTTGAACTCCGCACCGAGGTGGGATGCGACAAGATTATTATTATCCGCTAATTCAAGGGATGCATTACCTTGTTTCCAACCAAAAAGATGAAAATTCAAAAAAGAGATAATGTCGATGGATAGACCCGTCCTCCAAGCAGGTTTGTACATAGTACACTCTTGCATCGACGTCAGGTTGGACGTCAAACGAGAACAGGTTCTCGGGGCAATAATAGCGAGCTGTTAAGGGGTATGGTACGGGAATGCATTGGACTATCTACATACAAGTATGTACGATACACACAAAACTCGCGCTTGCATACGGCTGCATGTGTCTTTCCAGGGTAGCTCAAATGTAGCTCAAGTGGCAGCCGGGGAACCCCTGGATGGCTGCATTTCCTGTTACCCATGTGTGCCCTGTATTTCCTTCCCAATGCCGAAGAATTTAGCTCCCAGTTCCAAGATCCGTAGTTATGTAGGTAGCAGTGGTATGATGATGATGAATGTTTCCTTCCAAATGCACACCAAACTTGACCGGGATGGCCGAAGACGTCGCCTAAGCGACTGGAGCTCTGAGCTGTACCTACTTTCCGCCTAGGCTGTAGTTGTAGCTGCTTGAGGGGTGAGATATAAAAAATGATGGTGTCGTTGCCTGAAGCTAACTCGGCATGTTCCAATATTGTATGCAATCGCTTCGAGCTCTAGCCGCTTTGCGGGACGGAGGATGAAGTCATGTGTGGCCCAGCCAACCAACCTTCTCCATACTAGCGTCCTAGTGTGGTGGATCGGGAATTCGGTTTCTATGACTAGGGTTCCTAGATCTGGGAATTGCCCTGGCTAATAAAAGTACCTGCCAAGATCAAGCCAACTTGTATCCCCTCGTTTGGCGCGATTAAGGAAGTTGACGGCGGTCAATGGCCGGGCAGCTCTCCTGGAGTCCTGGAGACTGGAGTCTAGGGATGCACTCGGTGATTGTGCATGTTGCTAGTCGAGAACAGGTACTCCGATATCCACGCCAACCAGATACTATTATCACATACAAACAGCTCTGGTGCCGTAGCTAGCTCCGTAGTAACAAGAAGTGCTTGTGCCATGTCCTGGTCTATCTGGGGCTGGTGTTGACAACATGTGTACGGCTATGATGCAGTTGCCCACTTTCCCGCCCTTGTACCGACTACCCAGCATATATAATAGCCGCAGTATAGATGGGAGAGGATATGATCACTGCGCCAACTTGCAAGACAGAAGCTACCTAGGTAGCTAGTGTATACTAGAGGTATCTGGACGAACTGGGACCTACTCTTGCAACTCCTCACGGCCCTGCTCTGCCACAAATAAAGGCAGCCCGGTTTCCTGTCCTGCCTTGTGGCTTTCCTCTCTCTCTCTCTTCCCTCATTCACCTCGCCTCGTTTGTAAAGCCCTGAACGTTAAAATTCTCGAGCTGAAAATACTTGACCATCTGAACCAGCCTACAGCCTTTCACGCCTCGAGGTCTTACATCATCACAGGTATGTAGGATGTGTTTGTATACCCTCTGCCATCTAGCTGCCGTACTTTGTGTGAGATGAGGCAATCGTAATGATGCCTTCCTTCTCACAAAGAGACGCTTTCCCATCATTCCACACTCTGCAGATGACCGGTCCTGCCGTACCTGCCATAACACCCACCCTGCCCTCCCATATCCCTCGATTCATTCATTCGTTCGTTCCTGTTTGAGACAACCATCATAGGTTCCTCCGTCCATCGAACCAGGCATGACCCACGGACCCCTTTCACCGTTTGCTCTTTCATCCTTCGCTCTCGATGTTCAAGGCTCTTCCTCGCCTTCATAAACATATCTCTTTTCCATTTCTTCTCCCACCACCACCACAGAGCCAACACCCCAACCCAGCACATTCTTCTTTCACCTTTGACACCACCAGTCTTTTGTTCTCCCCGGGTGTCTTTTCTTGGACCTGCATTCGTTAACCCCGCAATTCTTTCCAAGCAGCCAGTCATTGTTGACTCTTTGCAAAGACACAAAATTCCATCTTCGTAAAAGTTGCCAACACACTACCTACAATATGAAGACTACCGCTTTCATCGCCGGTGCTTTTGCCACTGCGGCTTCTGCCCAGCTCGGCAACGGAACCTTCCCTGACGACTTCCCTACCTGCGGTGTGAGTGAACCCATCTCGTTCTCCAAATCTTCCCGCTTCCTGTTGACCACACCTGGCTGACCCTGACATGTGTTTGCAGGAGACATGTATTAAGGACATGTACCAGGGAGGAGACCCGCAGATCACCACTTGTGATGCCGAGGATCTCGAGTGTCTCTGTGGCACCCCCGAGTTCGCCTACGGTGTCCGTGACTGCACCTATGCTGCCTGTGGCGACGCCCCTGATATTGCTCCGTCTATCTTCGAGGTTGCCATTGAGATCTGCCAAGAGCAGGGTGTCGACATCACCGAGTCCATCAACAAACCCGCTGACGGCTCCGAGGATGAGGGCTCAGGTGACGATTCCGATGGTTCTGATGGCGGGGACGACTCCAACGTCGGTGGTGCCGTTGGTGTGACCTCCGTTGTTGTCAGCACTTCTGTCGATGGCGATTCAACTTCAATCATGACCATGACCACCGTCTTCTCTGGTGTTCCTACTGCCACTACCGAGGTTGCCACCACCGACTCTGATGGCAACGACGTCACCTCCACCCAGGTCATGTACTCGACCATCACTGGTGCTTCGTCTTCCTCTGGCTCCGGTACCGGGTCCAGCGGCTCATCGTCCACTGGCAGCGCCGACGGCTCGTCCACCACCGGTGATGGAGATTCCTCCGGCGGTGACAGCGATTCCTCTAGCGGTGATGGCGGTGATGACTCGTCCTCCACCGGTGACTCCGATTCCGACTCAACTGGATCCTCTTCTGACAACTATGTAAGATCTGACAGTTCCTTCTCATGATATTCTTTCATAATTTTCAGCTGCAGAATGCTAACACGTCTCGACCTTGCAGGGCCCTGCCATCACTGCTGCTCCTGGCCTTGCCGCCGCAGCTGGTCTTGCCGTCCTCCTTCTGTAAAACAATTATGCTGCAGATTGTTCGACTGGGGCGCCGGATGAGAGATCATGTTGATACGCTGACATATACCCCCCCTCATGGGCGACATGGTGCTCTCGGTAATGCGGAGGGGCGTTCTCGTTCAATTTTCGACATTCATATGATTGTAATTTTCGGCATCGGCTAACGCACATACGGATACCATAAGAGTCGAAGACGGAGGGAAAATGGCAAGCCATGAATGCCGTTTACGATATGATGCCGATGAGTTTTTATGATTTTCCAGTCATGTTGCCAAGTTTAGATGGCGGGCTCGGTTTCGGCCGCGTCCCTGGGTCTATAGCGCCGTGAGCAGTACATCGATATTGCTCGCATTCGGCAAGGTTTCTTGTGTGGAGGCATCGTGGTTTAACAGACCGCGTGTGTCGACAAGGGATTTAATAATCAATAGACATCTTTACTAAATGCCCGAATACACCCAGTGCACCTGTGTTTGAGCAAAATTGTTCCTTACGTGCATGACGGTTAGGTGGGTGAAGCTCACGATGGGGAGCTACTGGCTAGTTGTGATTAGAGTTGCACAGTCAAGGCCTGCCTCATTGTCGGCGTTCCATGTGAGCGCAAATCAAAGTTGAGCTACGATCATGATGAGATTCAGAAGAATGGAAAGCTCATTTGCCCACCTAACTTGCTGCATTGTGCCTTAAATTGCTGCCGAAAGATATGAAAACATGGTATGGATGCGAGACGCCGTAGGATCACGATGATCGTAAATCCTGTGGCGGGCCGGGCCTTTTATTAGAGTTTCATATAAAGGGCATCCAGCTAAAATGACGCCAAGACAATAGCCATGCAGATATGCCCATTACATAAGCTCGTTGTTGGCTGCTGGGTCATGCCTGGCATGGTCCGACAAAACCCCCCGCCCCCAACCCTCCCGCTAATCGCGTGTCTAGGGAATGTTAGTGGAGCGCACCGCAATCGGTAACAACGAAGGTGACACGCCGCATGCCGCCCGTAGTCCAGGCATGAATGACACGCACACACAATTTCATGCCACACACCTGCCATATTCTATCTATTTACAGCCACCAAATTACATACCTCCCTGTTCAGAGGAATCTACTGCTCCAGAGTGTTCTATCTGAAGGTGTTCTAGAAAAGCACGAGAGGGAAGGTCGTCGTTGGCTGTCTGCTTGCGGGCCCGAACCAACTCGATCTAAACGACCGTACTGTCTTCACAACAAACTCGGTCCTCTCCCCCCTCTTTCCTCCACCTCGGCTCATGACGAACATGTCGCATGCTCATAGACGATGGACCAGGACACTTCAGCTGTTCCCCTCGAGCGATCGACATCGCAGCTGTCGAGTGCCTCGGTGAGGAGCGCGCGATCATCAACTGTCAGAAACAGGCCACGAAGGCTAGCTTCCCGGGTCTCTAGCTCCGCCTCTTCGGTTGCCGCCTCCGACAAGTCTCTTACCTCCTTCCCCTCTTTCTCACCCGAGACTCCCTCTAGACACGCTCCGATTACTGGTTCAGCCATCTCGACAGCCTCCCCCGACGCCCCTCCCCCAGAACTCTCCATACGCCCTTCTCGATCGACTACCCCTGCACCTGCTCCCACCACTGTGGACCGCCTCACCAGCATTTCCCCTGAGCTCTCTGCTAGGAGCGCCCTCTTCGACGACTCCCCATTACCACCGAGGCGCAAGGTTCCAGGGGCTCTACACCATGCGGACGACGCCCACATTGAGAGGTTGATTGCCCGCCATGGGGCTGTCGCTCTCGTGCGCCAAGTCGCTGAGGACTTGGCACACAGAGACGCCCAAATTTCTGGTCTCAGGAGGCGAGCTGGGAGTCGCGAGCGGGCCCTAAGGAAGATTATTCAGGAATGTGGTCTTTCGAGCCTCGAAATCGAGACACGCCTCCGCGCCGTGGAGAGCGATCCTAAGGCGAATACCCACGTTGAAGACGACCGCTCGGGGAACGGAATCTCCGACCTCATGAGTGATGCTATGAGCGAGACAGTGCTGTATAATGCGGTGGCACTCGGGGACGGAAACGATGCCACAATAAGAGCTGCTGGACCACAGAATCCTGGGGCATCGAAAGGAACATTAAAGGGATGGAAAGACTACCTATGGGGTGGAGCAGGAACAGCTAAAAAGGGTAGCACGGCAGCGAGCAGCATTGACGAGGAAAACTCGAAGGCTTCCAGCATTAGACGAACCCAGGCGGTAGCCGAGAGGAGACCGAGGCTTGGGGAGGATCTGTTCAGCCCCCCTGAGACTGAGTCCGTCCGGAGCTCTAGCAGGGCATCTAGCACCTACTCTGCAAATCAGGGGCGTAAGACGTCTCTTGCCAGCCTTGCCTTACGTTTGGTAGCCGGCAGCTCGACCTTGCAACGCGACACGGATTCGGCCAGGGGTCGGGCTAGTAGCGTTGGCCAGGCAGGTTCCGTTCGCAGTCCGTCGGCAGCAAGTGTAAAAACAACGGGTTCAACTAGAGTACTATCAGGTGGTGGTGGCCCGAAAGCCCTCATGGGCATAAGACGGCCTACGGTAGCTCCATCTGCTCCTGTTGCCGCGGCAGTTCGATCCCAGACTGCTCTCGAGAGGTGGGAAGCCGGGAACAGCAGCCCCAAATCACTAGCAGATAGACAGGAAACCTACGGCCCGGTAGAGATGGACACGATAGTACCTCCAGAAACCCAGCCCCCCACACTTAATAACTACAACCGGAGAAACGGATCCGAATATTTGACTGACCGGTTCGGATTCATCTACGACCAAAGAAGAAAGAAACGGCAGCGCGAGGCCAGTCACCTTACAGGCCACATCAAATCCAACAGCCGGACTGAGATGCTAGCGAACGGCAGATTGGGGTTTTCTCCACCATCAGACGAGACAGACCCGCGGCAATGGGTTGTGGAGGAGGAGGAGGCGGAGGAGATGGTGGAGGCGGAGGATGACAACAGGGTGCCTTTGCCTAGTCCCGTGGAAGACAAACCTAAAAGATGGCAAGATTACCTAAGGATTGCCACCTTCCCTACCGAGTTACTCTCGCACACTCCGTCCATCAGCGCGGATACGCTCCAGGTGATGGAAGCGCCAGAGCAGCTACCAAAGTCTCCTGGAATGCCCACTTCCCAAGAACGCGGGTTCCTCCCCCATGCAAGCACCACTACTCCCGTGCTCGACAATGAGGTTGTGCCCGAAACTGAAGGCGAGTCGCCTGGCTCGTCGTCAGCTACTCTTGTGAAGGAAGATGCCGAGCCGGTCAAGCTGCTTCTACAGCAACTGAGCGAGGTGCATGACATGCTACAAAAGGAAAAGACTGTGCGCTGGAATGATTTTCTACGCAAGGTACGGGCTGAGCGCCGGCGCGAGGGCGAGGCAGCGGCAGCATCTGGATCTAGGGTCGGAATTGGAACGGCGGCCATGCCAGAGACCAAACTCACTGACGGCGAGATGATCGGCGTGGCCGGGCTTGGAAACAAGGGAAAGGTGGGACGTGCTAAGTGGAACGAATTCAAGGGGCTCGTTCTGGGAGGTATCCCCGTTTCTTACCGGGCAAAGATTTGGTCGGAATGCTGTGGGGCAACGGGGTTGCGGGTCCCTGGATACTACGATGACCTGGTCTCTCGAGGGCCCGAGAAAGACGACCCAACCATCGTGTCCCAGATTCACATGGACATCAACCGTACCCTGACGGACAACATATTTTTCCGCCAGGGCTCTGGGGTCGCCAAGCTCCGCGAGGTCCTTCTGGCATATGCTAGGAGGAATCCAGACGTCGGATATTGCCAGGGGATGAACCTCATTGCTGCCAACCTGCTTCTCATTATGCCGTCTTCCGAGGATGCCTTTTGGATACTGGCCGCGTTCATCGAGCAGATTCTCCCAGGCGGATACTACGACCACTCTCTCTTGACGTCGAGGGCTGACCAGCAAGTGCTGAGGAGCTATGTGGCGGATGTCCTGCCAAAGCTGTCTCGACATCTGGAGACCCTCGGGGTCGAGCTCGAGGCTCTGACGTTCCAGTGGTTCCTGAGCGTCTTCACGGACTGTCTTTGTGCAGAGGCCCTGTTCCGTGTTTGGGACGTGGTTTTGTGCACGAACGATGGGAGTACATTCCTGTTCCAGGTGGCGTTGGCCTTGCTGAAGCTCAACGAACAGCAGCTGTTTATGTGCAAGACTCCGGCTTCCGTCTATACGTACATCAACCATCAGATGACGAACCACGCCATTAGCATTGACGGTTTGATTCATGCGTCTGAAGGGCTGAGGCGGCTGGTGAAGCGGGAGGAGGTCGACAAGAGACGGGATAATGCGGTGGAGATGGAACGAGGAGTGAGCTTGCCGAGGGCTTTGGAGGAAGAGGAAGCGGGTGGAAAGAAAACAGACGGTATAGCGGGAGATGGTTCAGAAAGGTGCGAGCCGATGGCTATAGATGAGGCTAGCTAGTCTTAAGTTGAGGCGTGGTATGTGGGGAACTATTATTTACAAGCATTTGCGTGTTTCTCCTTTGCGAGCGAAGCCAATCTGTTGCTTCTTGTTTGTCTTTTTGGATGGGTTGCTATCCGGGAAAGGGGAATGGTCGTAGGGGGGTTACACACACTTGACAGCTAGCTTGCTTTGCCACCAGGGCTGGAGCTGAAGAGATAAACTTTTGTTTCTGTTTTGTTCAAGCATTATTCTACTATTGCTTAGTTCACGGAGTCATCGTCCTGCTACTACCATGGAGTCGCACAGAACTCGCATATGATACCCGTACGTCAAATGAGTATATCATTCTTCCGTCCCGAGTCCTGGAGCCCCCAGGCGTACTCCTGCGTTGCGGTCTTTACACCCCTTCCAATTGTCTTCGCGAGTGGGGCTAATGCCCTTTCCCCATCTAGTGTATACAGGGAGAATGTAATGGAGAAGTCCAGTCGTGGGACAGGGAAAATGAAAGGAAAAGCAGCTCAAGAGAAGTATCCGACTGGTATGTTGATGATGTGTAAGTTTGTGAGAGGACTGCTGCAGGCTACTGGGCTCAAAAGCCATCCGCAATGAGCCTTCAAGTTTTCGTCCACTGGCGGTTTAAAAATCCTCCGCTCGCGACGTCATTGTGCGGGTGCTGTGGGCAGACATTTTGAGGCTCAGCTGTTGCCGTTTGGCAGCCTCAGTAGGCCCGGGCCAGTCCCAGCTTCCCCAAACTGTCACCATCGACGAATTATCGGGTGGAATTGTTAACCCGACAGCATCGCTACTACTGACCGCTTCCCCCTTTTCCAAAATTTTCATCTAAAAAGTTTTTTTTCGATTTTCTTTCGCTGACCTTCCATCTATTAGCCAGTGCCCAATTGCAACCCACGGCTCGCAAGCTCGAGCACCGTCCGCTGCGGATGCCGTGAGACGCAGCGACGTGGAAAAGTCACACCATCCAACGGCAACACGGGCTCCCCCATTGCCCTTGGAGACTCTAGTCGCCAGTGGGTTTGGATGCGGCCACTAGAGGGTTGTTTCCTGTGGACTGCCTCGTTGCGTAGACAGGGCTGTACACAGCGAACAAAATTAGCCTCTCCAAATTTTCGGATCACCGAGCGAGGACGATAGATGATAAAATAGCTTTTATTTGACGCAGTGGGTACCAGCGGGGACTAGGTTCCTTTTTTTTTTTTTTCCCTCTTTTTTTTCTCCTTGCGCCGTTGCCTTGATACTTGCCTGGGGTTTCTGCACACGTTGACGTGGATGCATCGCCCTGGTAGAAGCGCCGAAAGAAATAATACGAGTTGTACTGTGTATTTCCGAACCCTCACAGGTCCCTCGCTCCTAACAAGGAGCGTATCCCCGGACGCTAGCGGGAACTACGGGACCTTCCCTCCAACAGCCGGCTTCTGGAGCAAACCTCGAGCATTGGGCAGGTGGGCAATATTATAAACAGCCGAGTTGTCTAGAAGCAGCAGCGAGCGCATGGGGATTGATGAGTTGGGAGGGAAGGAGGCACTGCCTTGCCATGCAATGTCATACTGTACATGGATGGATGGATTGGTGCAATTGTGTGTTGTGTCGTGTGTATATAACGTGAGACCACTATAAAGGAATCATGTTGCCCAACTTCCTTTCCCGATTTTTTTCTTGGAAAATATATTTCTGGTTCCCACCTCCCCTCTCCTAGGTTGTTTACGTCTTGTTGGTCTCTTAGACTTTCGAATAGCCCAACGCCGTCATCGTGATGACACCTCGATAACATTTACACGCACCTTCCCCGTCTCATCCCATCTCACTCATCCTGACACCCAACTACAAGCTGCTGTCACCCCATTTCCACCACAGCCCATATCTCACTTTCTCCCAACCATACAAATCCGACACTCTTTGCCGCATAATTCAAAAACAAAATAATTCAAAATGGCAGTCCCCTGTGACAACAACATCTCCTGCCGCCTGTGTCTCATCACCGGGGCCTCAGGCGGCGTTGGCCGAGCCGTAGCCAAAGACCTCTATGCCCAGGGCTGCGGGCTTGCCCTCACCTACCTCAATAACGAAGAAGGCATCGAGGGGCTTGTCTCCGAGCTCGACAGCCTCTGGCTCTCTCTCCACCCGCCTCGGCGTGCTCTCTCCTCCACCGCTCTCACAGCAGCAGTGGCAGAGGTCTCCGATGAGGGCGTCGGCGCCCTAAGCCTCGGCTCTGGCCCGACAAAATCGCCTCCCAAGATATCTATCCACCAGGCGGACGTATCTTCCCCAAAGGACCTAACCCGCGTGATGAGCGAACTGTCAGACTACCACGGGAAACAAGGCCCAGACATGCTCGTCTCGTGCGCGTCTTTCCACCCCTCAGACCGCCCAAAGATCCTCGACGAGCTTGACGCCGTAATCCGCACAGCCGACGAGGATCACCCGAGCAGTGCGAGCCCCGCCGATCCCGCGGCGGAGCAGCACGAACCGGATGACCTGTCGACTCTGGAAACGGAAATCGACGCAGGGGCGGACGAGTGGAAAGAGACCATGTCCGTAAACCTGCGCTCAAATTTCATCCTGGCCCGTCTGGTCTTGCCGCACATGCTTTCCCGGAAATGGGGCCGCATCGTGTTCATCACGGGCGGAGAGCACGAGAGCATCCATTACCAAGCTTCCAAGGCTGGTCTTGCGGGTTTCATGAGGCATCTCAGCAATAGGGTCGTCAGCGACGGTGTTACTGTGAATAGCGTTAGCCCCGTGTTCATCAGGGAGACGGGAATGCTTCCCAAGGACCTGACGGAGACACAGCTGAGGGAGTTTGAGAGGATGATCCCCGCTGGTAGGCTGGGCACTCCCGATGAGGTGGCGAATGTTGTAGGCATGTTTTTGAGGACGGGGTTCATGACGGGTCAGAGTGTTGTGCTGGCTGGTGGTATCAGGTATGTCGGTTAGAAGCGATGAGGAGAGCCGCCACTGAATGCCCCGGGACAACACTAGGGAGGGAGTGCCTATATAAGGGAATGGTGGCGAGACACGGGGAGCTGTGGGGGGTTAAATATGTATAAGAGATAGATTGAGTTGTGCGCAGTGAGCCGGTTAGGACAGACTTGAACAAAACAAAGCCTTTCTTGTTACGATTTTATCCACTCCTACATATCGTGTTGACTTATTAAGTCTTGTTTGAATATTCTGAACGATATCAGCGTAAAATAAGACGCGATACTTAGCCAACGCCTCATACAGCCCATCTAGCATGTAAACTGTCTTGTCACCTCACCCAACAACTCTCGCTCTCACTCAACTAATCTCAACCCGTCTAAACATGCCAACATGCCACATCCCCTCCTCCATCCACCTCCCCATCTTCTCATCCGTCACGAACCCCCATCTCGCCCACAACCCAGCCATCTCCTCCCTCGCGTGAACGCACACAAGTCCTTTCCATCCCTCCCCAAGAAATGTCTTGTTATCCTTCTCGCCCATCCATCGGAAAGCATCCTTAAGAATCGCACCAGCTATACCGTCCCCTCGATGTTCGGGAAGCACGGCAAGACGACCCAGCTTGCAGTAGGGTTCCACCCCGTCGTGGAGGGTCGTTGGCCCATCCGTATCCGCCGCCGCTGCTACTGCATCACCCGTCGCTTCCGGAGATTTCGTCGTTGTCGTCGTCGTCGCCGCCGTCGTCGTCTTCGTCGTCGAAGTTGCCGACATCCCGAGCTCCTCCGCATTCCGGAGCAGCCCGTTGAAATAGACGCCCCCGTCGACCGGATGCGGCTCGTGCGGGAACGGGACCAGCCTCAGCGCTCCCACCGGCTTTCTCGCCATTTCTCCCCTTCCCCCGGGGCAGGCAGAAGAAAAAGAAGAAGAAGAAGAAGAAGGAGAAGAAGAAGAAGAAGGGGAAGAAGAAAAATACCCAACCCAATGACAGCACCGCCCATCGTCGGCATCGAACTCGTTTTCCAGCGGCACCCCGAATTCCCTCACGAACACCCTCTCCCTCACGTGCATGGCGCCCAGGAAGACGGGCGGGATCCCCGCCGGCTGCTCGCGGGGACGACTGCCGCGGTCGTACCCCGAGAGCCGGGCGCCGGGAGGGGCCAGGAAGGACACCGATACCGATACCGATGATGATGCCGATGCCGATGCCGAGATTGAAGTGTCCCCCCCGCGCTTCGCCGGCGACGTGGCGGTCGCCATGGTTGTGGGTCGTCCGACGCTCGAGGAGGTGTTGGCTTGGACAGCCGAGATTTTTGTTGTTGCGGGTGGTGGTGGTGGTGGTGGTGGTGGCGGTTCCTGGTGGCAAATTGACTGTTGGGTATCGCGAGAGAGAGAGAGAGAGAGAGAGAGAGAGATTGTGTTCAACAACCTATTCCTTCTTCTATACAAGAGGCAATATCACCTGTGTCTTGTAGCCGTCTGATATACTCGAGAAAAAGTTGTGGGTGGGTTAAGAGGCGGACGCTATTTCGATATTGACATGCTGGCCAGGCGCCCTTTTTTGCTTTACATTCTTCTAGCAACTATACCTGCATGGGGGGTGGGGTCAAAAGGTCTCTCCCGTCTCATGCAAGCTAACTCACCTTCCATAAAAGTGAATTGTCTATAAGTAAGAATTTATGTACGTTACGTATTTGCTTCAATAGACATTTAGGGGAGTCCTGCAAAGGTAAATGTCTCGGCTGGTGAATGCTACACTAAATCAACATATTACTTTGAGATGTAGGCGCCGTGTGAGGTCTGAACTTGTTTAGCCTTTAATCGCCGGTATACACATCTCGAGGGTATAATGGCCCGCCAGCCTCAGATCACATGTGTAGCCTATCACTAATTGCTCCCTGCGAGGAACCTGGCATGGTATCGGTCTTTGTCATAAATTTCTTTTGCCGTCCTCAAATTCTGGGAGAGAACCGCTGAGTTTTGTTTGCCTTGTTTTAATTACCAGGCAGGAGTGACATAACCGAGAGCCCGACGCTCAAATGCAATGGAAAAATGCCCTGAACACCATTTCCATAGAAAGTCCCTGTGCCAACAACCCCGCCAAAAACCACCAAAGCCTGCCACCACGTCGTCTCCCTAACGGTTCGACTTTGCAACACGCTCCAGCTCATCCTTCTTCTTGATGGCGTACGAGTTGCTGCTTCCCTTGGCAGCGTTGATGAGCTCCTCGGCAAGGCACTCGGCGATTGACTTGACGTTGCGGAAGGCGGCCTCGCGGGCACCGATGGTGAGGAGGGCAATGGCCTGGTTGACCCTTCGGAGAGGTGACACATCGACGGCCTGTCGTCGGACGGTACCGGCAGAACCGATACGGGTGCTATCTTCACGGGGTCCACAGTTGACAATGGCGTCAACGGCAACCTGGATGGGGTTCTGGTCGGTCATGAGGTGGATCTGCATGCGGGAAGTAGTGTGTTAGCAATAGCCCCAAAGTGCGAGCCCCTAATAAACCCCCGTAGAGATATGGCCTTGAGAAAGGCGTCTATATCCTCGTCCTCGTCTAGGAAACATAGACATAGCTCCCAAATTTAACCATCCAAGTGACCAGTAGGAAGTGGGCAAGTCTCACAATCTCAAAAGCATGGGCAACAATGCGGACAGCCTTGAGCTTCTTGCCGTTGTTGCGACCGTGCATCATGAGCGAGTTGGTAAGGCGCTCAATAATGGGGCAGTTGGCCTTGCGGAACCTCTTCACGGCATAACGGCCAGCGGAGTGGGGGATGTAAACAGGAGATCGAATCTGGATGTAGTCTCTATTTGAAGCCAGGAAAATTAGTTGTTGTTCTCTTGGAGATCGCCGGTCGCTGCGGCCCAGAATATACGGGCTGGAAATTGAACATTTCAGGAGCAACTCACGTCAAGGAAATGTCCCTGATCTCGACGTCCTCGTAGCTCCACTTGTTGAAGAGCTTGATGCTGCCAATCTCCTCCACAACGTCCTTGGGAAGGACGGCGGGGCCGGCTTCGACTTCGATATCTCCGGTCTCAGACATATTCACGATGAGGCTCGGTCGGCTGGGGCAGAGGGCTTCGCGAAAGAGGGTTGCTGCTGGAGGAGGTTAGAAAAAGGTGGTGAGAATGCCGAAAGTCAAGGTCGGTATTCGATTGGTGTGTGGATTAGTGTGAGCGCCTTTGCTGAATTCTAGGGCAATTTTTCTGAGAGTCCCGAGCTGCAGCACACAGGGCCTGCACAAGTGAAATTTAGCGAAGGCGGTGGAAAGTGGCAGAACTAGGGCTTTCCTCCGAAATTTTTGGCTGGTTTGCGAATGTGTGCGGCCCCACCCTGCCAATCGTGTGGTCCACCAGTTAACTCCCTGTGCAGCAACTTTTTCCCACAACCAACACCTCGAGCACCGACGAGACTGCTGCTTTCAACCACACCTCACCATCTGCTACGACGCCCGTATCTCCCACGCCTTTTCTACCAAAACAACAGACAAAATGGTGCGTCGATATCCTTTTGTCGATCTCGAATCTCGAGCCGTCCTGTCCTCCGATCCGGAAGAAATCATTCCCTAGGCGGCGACTATGCTAACTGATGTTCCGAAAAATATAGGCTCCTGCAGCTGGTGGCGCCAAGAAGCAGAAGAAGAAGTGGTCCAAGGGAAAGGTCAAGGACAAGGCCCAACACACCGTCCTTCTCGATAAAACCACCGCCGATAAGCTCTACAAGGATGTCCAATCCTACCGCCTCGTCACGGTCGCAACTCTCGTCGATAGGCTAAAGATCAACGGTTCCCTCGCCAGGAAATGTCTGAAGGATCTTGAAGAGAAGGGGCAGATCAAGCCTGTGGTCACGCACAGCAAGATGAAGATCTACAGTATGTTTAGCGAGTTTTTTATCCTTCAGACTGGATTTTATGCTAACAAATGCTCCCCTAATAGCTCGTGCTGTCGGTGGCACATAGACAACCTATGCCGGGAGAAGTTAAAAGAAATCTATCGGCGTGGGTGGGCTCTGGTTTTATGGAACTTTTTTTCTCTACGGGGACAAAATGCACAACACATTTTAAGTGCAGTCTCGATTAGGGAACGGCGAAACATTATGGATTTATGGCTTTTATCGGCGTAGTATAGAGGTCCATACTGCACAGAACGTCCTCATAGTCTTGCATTTCCATCTCGACCAATAATGAAGATTTGGTCTCGCCATCCACCAGGCCTGCCGTGACAGACATACTCACTGTCTTCCTTCTTGGAGGGTGATAGGTGATCTTTGTTGAGACTAGGCCATTTATCATATTTTAACCAGGCCAATGTCCCTATATGTTTTGGGAGGCTGTGGGAAGACTTACACCAGAAGTCCTCTCCAACACTGTCACTGAATGTAACCGTACTAGAAGAGGGGCAATAGAAGCAGGAAGGATACTCTGGCATTCGAAAAACCTCATCGCGTCTCTATCCTACTATTCAATTGTCCTGGTGTATGCATCATGGTAGTGGGTTGAACCCCCAGAAGTTGAATCAACACCGCCCATGTGGATATCGCACAGCTGACATAATCAAGTCACCATTGTTGCATATCCCGCGGTGTCTCCCCAGCTGTTCGCTATCTGCATACCGCATAACGTCTGCCGGAGCACGTTATCGGTGGGTAGTGGGGGGTAATGTGGGGGACTATACCGACAGAGCCCACCTTACGAAACCAAAGCTTTGTCTTTCGGTTTAGATTCCTGCAAAGTCCAAACTTGCTTGCCTTGACTGCTGAACGTCTTGGGCTTTGCAGTAGGACCTAGGGTTGAGCCTCATCCCTGAAATATATAGCGATGACCTTGAAAAATGTCGAGTATAAAAGACCTGTAAGATGCTGCTTATGTCTAGCTGGACGTTTTTATGGTGGGGCCTTATCCGACGTGTCGTGGTCCCTGCTCGGGTTTGGTTGGCACGGACATGTCAACCTTTTGTCCGAGTGGAGAGCTGCCGCTTGTCCCAGGAGAGAGAGTTCAGCCGGCCAGCCTTGGTTGCTTTGGCCGACTCGTTGGAAGCAGTGTAATGATAGTCTAGAGGTCCCCCATGTTTCAATAGATGCAAGCCCCTGGTATTCTCGGGGTCGCCATTCGCTCCGTCTTGCTTGTTGGTATTCGCAAGTTAGCTCCTAAGAGATGGTAATAGGTGTAACAAGTCAGTTTTCCAGACTTGACCCGTGTGGGTGGCAAAGGATCGGCCTGAACGGAAGCTTGATGCACACTCAGAATGGTGTGCTCCGTGTAATGGTTAAAGAGGTGTAGCGGTATTCCCGGAACACGAACCCTAAGAAGGACGAGGAAAACAAAGAGCTAACCCTTGGATGGAGTCTTCAATTTAGATCCGTAGGTCGGATACACTTGCTAGATCTGTTGTACCGAATGTGAGGTAATTACAACAACGGTGTGTATACGATCCACGGAGCAGTATCCTAGCGAGCCAGTTGCATGGAAGACGACCCTTTTTCAAGTTGTCTTGGGTTCGATGTTTGGATAGATGTCAACACAAACGAAAAGAATACCATACCTAGCAAGCTAACCAATTAACACTTGACGTTTCAAAAGGAAACACTATCCTTTGCTTGGGTAGGGTAAGATCCATGCAAGATATAACCAAAATTGCATTGGAAAACTTGAAAAGGAGAAAAAAAAGGTCTCAACCCTCGGGGCGAACCGGCATTTGATCCCAGGTAGCGCCGATAATCTCCATCTGCCAGACGCCAATTCCTCTCTGCCACTGGCTCTCAAAAACACAGGGAAATTTGGTGAATCTGGTCGCCTCAGGCATCCAGATCTGACCCTCGCTCCCACCCTTTTCTGCGCAGTGTTGCTGTGCGAGAGAGCTTTGACCATCTTGGCAGAAAGGAAATAGGCCTGCTGCCCGGGTAGATTCGCTCTCAAAAGCCGGGGTTTCTCTGTGCACCTGCGAATTTTTTTCCCTCCCCCCCAAAACTCTTCCCTCCATAAAGGTCGAGCAGGTTTTATCTCGCACGACTACACCTCTTTCTTCCCTCCGTTACCTCGTCCTCCTCTTCCTCAGTCTCGCAAAGAGCCACTCCACTCCGTTCTTTTTTCCTGCCGTATCTTGTGTGATTTTCTCACATAAAAATCTGTCAAAATGTCCAAGACTCGCGATAATACCACCATCATGGGGATGCCCGTAAGTACTTATCCCTCTCTCTCCCTCCAATGTGGTAGTTAGCGTCAATCTACCTGTTGGCGATGGTCTCAAGCAGGTCAATTGGCCTCGTGCCAGCGTGTCCCGCCCGGCATCAATGCCTGGATGCCCATGGGAGCTCCGCTGGGGCACCTCTGTGCCCTTGTCGAGGTCTCTGGAGCTTCACCCCACCATATGTGTCGGATTGAGATTGCTAACAATCAAACTTTCAACAGCCCTTTATGATCGATTTCCTCAGTATGTTTATCTCTCACCTCCCCGTCCATATATGATCATTCTTTTCTCCGAGGAGCTTGCTCGTCGCATTGAAAATGAGAGGGCCACTTCGATGAGGATCCTTTTTTGCTGGGAGACTCCAACCCGTCACTCAGTTATGCCCCCCACCGCCACGTGTATACTAACCATGAATCTCTATCACAGTGGGTGGTGTGTCTGCTGCTGTCTCCAAGACCGCTGCTGCCCCCATCGAGCGTGTCAAGCTTCTCATCCAGAACCAGGTATGTTGTGAACACCGATTTGTTATGCTTAGAAGCCTCCCACGGTGGCTGCAACCCGATGCGGTTGTCGAGATGTGTGTGTCTGTAGTGGCTTCGGCAACAATGAGGCGCACACAAACTTTCTTCTTCACATGCGCCGGGCTGCTTCCTTTCTCATCTCCACCCCAACCGCTCCGTATTGCGCAAATATTCATCTATGCGAACATGCATCTAACACATTCTGCAGGACGAGATGCTCAAGACTGGCCGACTTGACAGGAAATACAATGGTATCGCAGACTGCTTCAGGAGAACCATGGGGGACGAGGGTGTCATGGCCCTCTGGAGAGGTAACACGGCCAACGTCATCCGTTACTTCCCCACACAGGCCCTGAACTTCGCCTTCCGCGACAAGTTCAAGAGTATGTTCGGCTACAAGAAGGACAGGGATGGATACGCAAAATGGATGGCTGGTAACCTTGCCTCCGGTGGTGTAAGTTTTACCTGTCCAGTCGTTTACCTCCAGACGCTAATATTCTGACCATCTCTAGGCTGCTGGTGCCACGTCTCTGCTTTTCGTCTACTCCCTCGACTATGCCCGTACCCGTCTGGCCAACGACGCCAAGTCTGCCACAAAGGGTGGCGAGCGTCAGTTCAACGGCCTTGTTGATGTCTACAAGAAGACTATCGCCTCCGACGGTGTTGCCGGCCTCTACCGTGGTTTCATGCCCTCCGTCACTGGTATCATCGTCTACCGTGGTCTCTACTTCGGGATGTACGACTCGATCAAGCCTGTCATCCTCACCGGCACCCTCGAGAACAACTTCCTCGCCTCCTTCCTCCTCGGTTGGTGCGTCACCACCGGTGCCGGTATCGCATCCTACCCTCTCGACACCATTCGTCGCCGCATGATGATGACCTCTGGTGAGGCCGTCAAGTACAAGAGCTCTTTCGATGCCGGCTCTCAGATTATTGCCAAGGAGGGCGTCATGTCCCTCTTCAAGGGTGCTGGCGCCAACATTCTCCGTGGTGTCGCCGGTGCTGGTGTCCTGTCCATCTACGATCAGCTCCAGGTCCTCATCTTCGGAAAGGCCTTCAAGGGTGGCTCTGGTTAAATCTCCCACCACCACCATCATCGCTTAACCATTAATCACCGGAGGAGTTTTGATGGGGTTGATTCTGGTTGAAGGGCGAGAATAGATATCCCGCGGGGGACGAGGAGTTAATTCTTGGGTGATTCAAGTGAGGGTGTGAAAGGGGTGTTGATGGGAAGAAAATGGGGTGGAATGTCGCGAGTCCTCGGGCAGACAGGCGACGACTAGACTACCGCCTCCCAACGCCCTAAGCAAGGCGTCTGGCCGGTCAAAAGTCGTCGAGGTGCTCACTGAAACCTCCCGGCGCCGTCGTGGTTGTTGTTCATGGCGGGGCCTTTGCTCGGCGTGAGGCTCCTACTTGAGCGGTGGCCGCTGTATAGTAAACCTAGCAATTCCCTGATGTATTCCTTTTTTTTCCTTGCGACTGTCATCTCCCACGGATTTGATTTGTGTTGGCATGGGTCCCGGCGATAGGCAGCATACGTACGACTTGATAGATCTGCTCCTTTCTGTGCACTGAATGACACAAGATGCGGCCCACGTAGCGCTGCTTTTGAACACATGTATTTACCAGGCGCCGACTTCCTGTAGACCGAATTACTCGGATGCAATATGTTCGTAATGTGACTGACATGCCACGAGCAGAGGCGTAAGGACCGCCTGTACATCTGTCTATACGTGGGCATTCAAAGTATCTCACGTGATACGGATGAAATTGGTCGCATCCCCCCGGGGGAGGCACCCAAGGATCTAAGTGCCGAACATTTTCACCTCATGTAAACATCGATAGCTGGCGATCGAACGATCGTTCACAAGCTCAAAACTCCCAGATTGTATCACCGTCCGTCAGTCTATAAACTCGACTCGTTTTTATATCATCTTCTCACAACTCAGAATAACAATGGCGCCACCCAAGCAAGCCAAATCGAGCAGCTCCGCCAGGCAGAGCGCAGGCCAAGACATGGACTTCGATGCCTTTGATGATGTTGGAGTTGCAGGAGAACCGTCGCTTGCGTCGGTCGACGAAGATACAAGCAAGGCCATTCCGGGAGATCTGCTCGTCCGGCTCCTTCATCAGTTTTTCGAGAAAGACGGGACCAAGATCTCTCGAGACGCCAACGCCGCGGTCGCCAAGTACGTGGACGTGTTTGTGAAGGAAGCCATTGCCCGGACAGCCCACGAGAGAAGCGGCTCATTCTTGGAGGTGAGATGCTAGATGATTGAGCGAGCTGGAAGAGGGGAACCTTGCTAACTTTTATACGTCTTGGGATGAAGGTGTTGGATCTTGAGAAGGTCGCACCTCAGCTACTCCTTGACCTATGAGCCATTGAAACCGCGTGAATATGTCATGATCACCTCGGTCACCAACGGAAGGACGATGGGTGTGGCATGGGATAAGTTGCTTTGAAGCAGGCCTACCAAAGAGAAGTTCGAGACTCATAATAATAATACCTACCCCAGTGGGCCAAGTGCTTGGTCATGATCGTCCCGTTCGCATTTTACCTTTCATCTCTCGTGGGCGATCATCCGTTTACACCGCAGCCCAGCCGTGGCCAACGTGAGGGAAGCCTTCGCTGGAATGGTGAGATTTTCCGATGCTGCCGTCGCCTGAAGAAGAAACGCAAGGGATTCTGGCAGCTCAGCCTCGCGGGCTTGGCCCTGTAACAGGATGTCTCTAGCTTCAACGAGATGGCTGAAACCACCCGAGTTTTGGCACTGTCGCAGCTCGTCGGATCTGCAGCGCATCCGTGCAGGGCCCCTGTAGCGGCCATCTTTCTTGAGCCTCCTTTTCTCTTTGTTTTGGCAGACCACAGGTGTCGACTGAATCTTGCAGTAGCCTGTATCAAGCGGCCCTATAGCGCTTTTAACTCTATTTTTCTATACACTGGTGCATACAGGAGTGGCTCTGGAACTTCCATTCTCGTGGGCGAGGCCACATCGTGGGGCCCCAACGCAGGTCATTGGCCGCGCCGCCTTGGGACCGCCCCTGGTAACAGGAGAACAGGACCCATACAATCGACACTTTTTAGCCGCCAACCTTATTTCGGCTTCCATCGAGTCCGGCTGCTCTCTGCCAGCACTGTCCCATCTCTGTGGAATCAGCGTCATCGCTATCGCTGCCAGAGCAGCCCGCATGTGTGCTGAGATCCTCTCCGGCCCTGCGAATGTGGCTGTACCCTCAGCCAGCTGTTTCCGCTTCTTTGCTGTCGCCCCCTCTGATCTCGTGTGCTGTCAGTTCGTGATGCTACTGACGCTCGGATGTCGAGATCCGGATTCTGCTGCGTGAGACCCAGAATTTTGCTCTGGTGCTGCTTCTATTTCAGAATGCTCTGTTATGCCAAGAGTGATAAAATTGCGGACTTGGTGCTATGGGCTTAGATAGTAGACGAGAGTCGGGAAATATACATTGATGTATATACTTACACCACACAACCGTAGTTTAAGCCACATATCATCGCATCTCTACATCGTTACTCGATGGCGTTGGGTTCGTGTTCCCTCCCAAATTCTCGGTTTTTTTTCAGGGTAGACAGGTCTAGCAAGCTCGTCAAACACCAAGACCCCCTCCCCCCCCCCCGGGCTTGAGTCGTTTCCTCGATGCGATGCTACTCCGAGATGATAGTCCAAACGTGTTTCAAGCTACACCATGCCCGTGTGGTTTACAACCCTGCCCCGTCTCCGAGCGGCAGCCAAGATTTTCATACACTCACTGTCTCTTAAATTCATGCCCACCCACAGCTCCTTCTCTTCTACTACTTCTGCCTTCCCTTTCCCTTTTACTCTCCCCTTACTCTTCTTCTACTTTTCATCTTCAACTTCATTTTCTTGCTGTTTCGGTAATCTATTTTCGCATCCAAAGGCTAGTCCTTCCTTCTCTCTTTCAACTTTCTCTGCATTACATAGCTCTCTTTGTCTACTTCGAAGTCCGTCAGCGCCAGTCGCCTTTAAACACTATTGTTTATAACAATTTCGCTCTTTTTTGTCGTTCCATAAACTTCGTACGGATCATCCAGAGATATATACCCCCTATTTTCAGACTACGGCAATCAGTCACGATGCATTTCTCCACGCTTTTCGCCTCCGCCCTCATGGGTGCCGTTGCCTCTGCCCAGACCGTCCACGTTGTGTCCGTCGGCTCGACAGGAGATGCTCCTCTCACCTTCAGTCCCAACAACGTCGACGCGGCCGAGGGAGACATGATCCAGTTCCAGTTCCGCACCGGCAACCACACGGTTACCCAGTCCACATTCGACCAGCCCTGCATGCCCATCTCCATGTTCACCAACAACACGGGCATCTACTCGGGATTCCAGCCGGTCGAGGCCAGCGCCGCCATGGGCGAGATCCCCACCTACACCATCAGTATCGCCAACACCAACCCCCTGTGGTTCTATTGCTCCCAAGGCATGCACTGCCAGGGCGGCATGGTCATGGTTGTGAACGAGAAGTAAGTTTGAAGAATTACCAAAGAAAACGGAAATGCGATACTAACAAATTCCCACAGCACTGAGGCAAACTCGACCCGCTCCCTCGACAACTTCGTGCAGCTCGCCGCGGCTGCCACTGTCAACCTTCCCGGCGACGCCACCTCCATCGACCAGGGCGAGACTGGAACCACCGACCCCAGCGAGACCACCGGAGCCGACGGTACCGAGGCCACGGGAGCCACCGGCGCTGCTGCCGGCCTCACCGTCTCCGGCATGCTCGCCGCTGTCGGTGCCGCCGCCGCCCTCATGCTCTAAACGCACTGTCTTTTTTCTCTTCCCCTCTGTCATAAAAAAAACATGGATACCCCATCATCACGCATTCTTCTCCACCACAAGTCTTTTCGTGTATTTTGACCTATTAAAAGATATTTGCTTCACGAGCTGGCAACTCCAGCCTGGCCTCGTTTATTTTCTCTTCTTGTGATGGTGACGGTGATGGTGGTGGTGGTGGTGGTGACTGACGGCCCTGCCCGGTATTCCCTAACCTCCGGCGTACAAATTAGAAACGTGGGCTTTGGTGGCGAACCGAAATGATACTCGTATATATATATACCCTACACGCCCAACACACTTAATTCTCACCCACTCGCCCACCCCTGCATCCTCCCCAGACAAATCCCCTTTTCCAACGATTTATAACCGCCTCGGAAGGTTCCCCCCCCCTTTGTCGAGAGAGAAAAAAGATAGCGGGTCGCTGGTATCCGTTTTTGTTCTTTCGGTGTTTATGGGTTCATATATATATTCTGTCGGGAACTGGATTTATTCCCCTGGGTACAACGATGTCGCCCTTTTTATTGATTGGTTGGTTCGCCGGAAGGATGTGGTGGCTTTGCAACTGGCTGCAAATAGGGGCTGATACTACTATTTATCTGATCCGGGAAAGGACTAGCATATGCGAAAATGATACTGTTCTTTGCAAACACCTTGCGCGCTCATCGCCTCCTTGTGATCATTGGCAACGATTTTTGTCAAAACTGTCATATTAGATATAATCATGATCCCACGTCCAATAAGGCGCATAAATGTGCCACTTCCAAACACGCCAACTAAACCTCAATTTGGTATTCCCGTTTTCAGTTCCATGTTCTCCCCACAACTATAGCATGCATGTCTTTTTCGCCCCTAGCACCTGACATACAAGCGATTTCATTTAGTGCAACTAGCTGTTGCTAGTATACTATCAGGTCGCCTAGCGATGCATGTACGCCTAGCTCGTCACTCTAGTCTTCCTTCTTTAGAAGCTTTCTCTTCTTCCTCCCCTTGAGCGCCACATCGCACATCTCGGGGGGTTCCTCATCCTGCCACCCCTCGGGCATCACCAGCGTACCGACTCGGAAGTACTTCTCGCTCTTGGCGAAGAAGTCGGCCCAATGCTTGAGCGCATCGTACACCTTCTTCTGCGCCCCCTCGAGCTCCTTCTCTCTCATATTGGCTAGCTCTTCGGGGTCGAACTGCGCGTCCGTCTCCGGGTCGTCAATCGGCATGAACATGATCTCGGCCCCCTTCATGTTGAGCGTGCGGTGCGTCGAGAAGCATCCTGTCACGAAACCACGCGAGGCGTCGACGCCTGCGAACCAGTGGTACGAGCCACCGGGGCCGTAGGTACGACGATTGGCCGAGACGTCGTACACGGTTCCATTGATGGAGAGGTAGATAGGGGTGTCATCTTGCGATCCGTCGTACTGGGCGAGCTCTTCGAGGGTAAAAAGCTGGTCTTCTTTCTGTACGCGCAATAGCTCAGCATTAGCACTCTGGTCCCCGACACGGAACTAAGAAACATCACAGGTACACACGTGGTGGACAGGAAAGATCCATCATTGTTTCAGGTGCGGAACGTGGCTTCCCGTGCCCGTTGTTCGCGCCGGATACTGCACAGCTCACATACAAAATGGCTCTTCCACCATTCCAGCTTGGTCCATCTGGCCAGGTTCTTGGAGTTGAATACAAAGCTCTCTCCCTGGGTGGCGAGCCAGCTTAGGCCGCAGAAGGCAATGACGAGAAAGACTATCCAGCGGCCGACCTCGAGCGGAACGTTGACGTCGTCCTCGGTGCGGACACGTTCGTTGGCAGTAGGCTTTTTCGGGAGGGGTTCTTCGGGTTCTTCGGACTGGACGGGCTTGGTCATCTTGGGCTCCTTGCTGGCGCCCTTGCGCTGTCGTACCTCGGCCATGGCGGAATCTTTGGACTGTGGATTGTGGAGGACAGTGGTGGAGGAAGCGGGAAAGCACAGAAACCTAAGGTGAGCTGTAAGAGGAAGGTATATAATCAAACACAATATCGGTGCGGCCACATGGCAATTGCGTTACACACCAAAAGGATCCAAGGTTGTGAGGAAGGAGGTTTCAGTGAGCGAGGACTTCGACGAAAAGTCCAAACCCTATGGGCGTATTGGAGATGAATTGAGGCTGATTGTGAGCTGCTAGCGAACCCCAAACTTGTGACAAGTGACGCAATTAGGCATGCTCCGTCCCCATGGTGGCAGCCAATGGTAAGTTGGGGAAATTGGAAGCGGACCGAATGGCTTGGCGGGGTAGGTCGCTCCGTGCTGCCCTACAGTTGGAGCGCCCATAGCTTCGGGTTGCTGTGTCAACACTATGGGCAGGAGTGAAAAAAAGGTACTATGAGTGACTGGTCAAATAATTGGGAGGGGCCGGTGTCGATAAACACTCAACGAGCTACCTTCCTGGCCAACATACAACAACTCGTTCTGAAATATTGCGATCCCACAGAGGCCAATCTTGCCTATTCCACCTAAGAGAACCCGCCTCAAAGAACAAAGGCCGTGCTTTTTAAATACAGCACCAGCCGAAACAGCAATAGTTCTTTGCGTTTTTTCAAAGCAACATTTAGACGCCAAACAAACAGACGGACTCGCGAGAACCGACATCTAGAGTTAGAGAACCACACCCAAATCCAACATGATGGACCTGGAATGCTCCCCAGGGGCACCGCTCCAACCGGTATCGCCAGAAAGAGTCAATCAGCAGCGCGAATCCTCCCTCTTCTACTCAACCTCTTCCCGCCCGGAACACCTCAGCAGCGACTCACGCGACAGCTCCGTCCACGACAAGATCTCCCAGTTCAACACCTTGTCGATGCAGTCCCGACAGCTGGAGCGCAAGACTGCAGATGCTGCACTCAATCGTGCTATGCTTGGCCGGGAGGAGGCCGAAACGGAGATGCGCCTGTACCGCGACGAAGCCCGATCATTGAGGAAGCAGCTCGAGGACGGCCGCGAGAGGGAGCGTCGGGTGGGAGAACGTCTTGAGACAGTGATGGTAAGTAGTTCGAGCTTCTTTTTTTTTTAATATTTTTTTATATAATTTTTAACTTCTTACTGGGATCACGTCTAACTCAGCTGTCGCCATAGGAAAACTATGGCCGCGCCAAGGAGACATACGCGCACACCCAAGCGCTATGGGAGAAGGAAATCCGTCGCGCAAGGAAAGAGACATTCAAGTCACAATCAGGCATAGTCAAGCTGCAAGAAGAGCTCAAGTCTGTACGGAGCGCCCTCAAGTCGACCGAGGACAGCCTCGAACATGAGAAGGAGAGGAGCAAGGTCCGCGAGCAGGAAGCCTTCGCCGCCCGATATCAGTTGGTGGGCGTCCAGGAAGAGCTGGAGAATGCCCTCGAGCAGATCAAGCAGGTTGAGCAGGAGCGCGATGCCTTCAAGACCCTTGCCAAGAATGAGGAAGTTGCCCGGATAGCTGCAGAGGGCCATCTCCCACTCCCGCCGGCAGACTCTGCAGATGACGAGTTTGCGAGCCCCAAGAAGCCTCGTGTTTCGATTTCCACAGTGGAGATCCAATCCTCGGCTGCAAGCGAGGCCGAGATAGAAGAGCTCTCTGGTCTATTGTCATGGGAGATGCAACGAGCGAACCGCGCGGTCCAGGAGATCGAGTTCCTAAAGGCGGAATGTGAGCTCAACTGTTGCCCCTGCTCGAGGCCGATGAAGATGAGGAAAAATTCGGCCTCTCGTTCTTCTCAAACCTCCCCCCAACCGGTACAGCAGAACGTCAAGATGATTGACATGGAGGTTGTTGACCCGGCAGACCTTGCGGCTCTGGGTTTCTCTCAAGCGCCCCTGCCGAAGCAACGCGGATCCCATCATATTAGGCCCGAGGCGCCCAAGTCCAAGAAGAGAGAGACAAGGAGAAGCACCGTCTTCATCCCGTCGGAAGGAACGTTCCGCACCGTTTCGCAGGAGGAGGCCGAGGCCATCTCCAAGGAGGAACCCGTACCAACCGTCCCAGAGGAAGCTCCAGCGGCCGACTTTGCTGTCGAACCTCGTGCGTATGCCCGCACCCCTTCCGTCGATCCTCCAACATTCGCCGTCCTGGCCCAGGAGAGGGCTTCTCTGCAGTCACTGCTTGAAGCTCCCCACCAGGGCAGGGGCGACGTGACCCCGACTCTTCCCGTCACACCCGCTGAACAATCGTGCGCAGTCGAATTTGATATCGAGACGCCCACTGCTGATGCTGCTCCTCCGCAGAATGCTGACACCGCGTCACCTAAGGTGGAGACTAGGCCACACACCTCGGCATCTTTCTACACCGTCACCCAGACTACCACCGTCCCCCTCAGGGAGTCGACCGCCAATGCCAAGATGGGCCAGCGACTGCGCACTCCCAAGAGCAGCAGCAGCACCTTCGACGTCAACAACCCGGCTTTCACCCCGACCATGACCCGCGAAGAGGCCCTTGCCCAGATCCGCGAGCGGAGGGGACGGGCTCGCAGCATGGCTAACGGCACCATGACGCCGCGGCGGCAGATGGTTGAAGGAGGTGGCGAGAGGAGAGACGTGAGCGCGCCTGTGGGAAGAGGTGTAAGTAAGGTTAGGTAGCGGAGTCCGTTGACGTAATGTTTTCCCTGGAGCCACAGCTTTTGACGACAGGATTGTCTGGTTGGTTTTGTTTTTGGTCTGGAGTTGCGCACACTGGATAGAGACGATGGGAATGGGCTGAATGTGATCACGAGCAGCAACGCGACTTTGGGTTTCTCGTCGTCTTGGCTCTAGGGGGGCTAGAGACGAAGTTTGCATGTTTTGTCGACATTTCTCGCATTTGCCTGGTGCCACGGCGTTTGTGGGGTAGGAATTATTCGAGTGCAAAACACATTGATCATAAGGCGCGATTGTCACATTGCCTTTTTAATACTAACACGGGGTTCAATGGTTTTATGGTGTTAACCTTGTGCTATCCAATAGTGTGTCCAGTATGTGGTGTGGATGGACTGCTCATCAATATTCGACATTGCCTCTAATTTGAACCACGCTATCAGAATGGATGCCTTCTTGTCTTGGATTTCAGGATGCCTCTCCGGCACTGGTCTGCATATCTTGGCTCGTAGTGTTTCCGCTTGGGCTTTGCTGCCCAATATCTTCTTTTCTCTCGCACTCGTTCTCCGAACTATACCTCTGGGTGAACTTGGGCTCGTTGTTCTACTCTTTCTCCTCCATAAACTCCATGTTCACATGGCATGTACACTCAGCAGTTTGCTATGCCTACCTCTCCGACCTCTCTCGCATGGAGACCGACTTCTCCCACCCCGTCGAAAGTCGACTTCTACAGCAGGGGATTGGAACGTCTCGGGAGACAAAAAGACGCCTTATCGAAGGTCTCGAAGAAATCCCGTGGATCCCCAAGGACATTCTACACTCAACCGATTAACACCCTATCGAGACGCGGCTGCGAGATGTAGCCATTGGCAGGCATATGTCCTGGGCCGCGCCAAGGCAAAACAACCGGTGCGTGCCAGAGAGGGGGGGCAGACTGTCTGCTTGGCATATCCGACATCAGTATGCCATTGCTATACGGGAGAGGGCACACGAAGGCCTTCGCTCGGCTAAAATTGGAGCAGGTTCCGGATACCCATAGTCTCGAGAACAATAGCTCGACCTTTCCCGAATCGCGCTCGGCCGCGCCCGCAACGCGGAGCCGGCCTCGACGTACACGGCAGGCAGGCACGGCGACCATGATTGCTTGCACCGCCGGGAGGAGAGGGCCACAACTGCCCATTGGGCACATGCGAATAGGTAGTTAATTGCGCACTGGGCAATATAGTACTAACACGCTTGCTCGCTCGCTCGCCGGAGCAATATTGAACAGCCGAGCACAAGAAAGGGATGAATGAAATATATAACCCTATTTATGTATATATATATATATACGATAAGATCTTTCATCATGCAAACGCAAAAAGGCTTGCGTAAAAATATCTGTCGACAAAGTTTGTGTAATAGTAGCCCATCGTGAGGCAATCGAATCGAACGATATACATACATATCGATGACCCCCCCCCCCCCCCTCCTCCCCCGAGTCGAAAGCTCTTGTCTCGGTTCCTCCATAGAGAGCTCTGCTTTTCAATGCTTCCATCTCTCCGCCATTTTGCAAACGAGCTTGTTTTTTCTTTTTTCTTTTCTCCTTTTTTTTCCTGCTCCCGTCTTACGGGGAGGGGGGGGGAGGGAGGGGGAGAGAGGTCGTTGACTTTCGAATATTATCTTATCCGTACGTGACGAGCTTCGCTGCGGTGTGTCTTTATCGCAGCGGGTGATTTACTAACAAAAGAATACAGGAGTAAAAGGTGTTGAGCTACTTGAAGCGGGTGAAAAGTACCCCGTCTACATGGATTTGTTGTATTATTCATTATATATATTGTTTATTTCCTAAAAGTGTCGTCGTAATTATGAAAACAATACATATAGTTAGTAGTATATTAGCCTAGTATGTACGTTATATTAATGTGGTTGTAAGAATGGTTAATCGATCCCCCCCCCCGCTCACACATACACGGCCACGAGTCACCGAGATCTGGGTATGAAAGCACTCCCCAGCACCAAAAGCGCCGTCACAACCACAGCCCAGATCCCTGCCCTCATCACTGCCCGGCGTTGCAGCCGTCTCGTCTGGCAGTCCTCCGGCACTGGCACCTCGGGGACAAATATCTTCCGCCAGATGCTCATCCCCTGCCAGCAGTCCATGTCTTTCGTGTGGTCGTTAGCAGGGCCAAAGGTCTGCATCGTACCCTTCCTCAGGGGATCGAATTTGGAATTTCCTGTCTGGACACTCATCCCGCCGAGCGAATGTGCGGTTTCCCCCCTACAGCTACTACCGCCGCTCGTGCTTGTACTGGCCCTCATCGACGGCTTCTTCCACTGCGACCACCTTCCGAAACCAGATTCCAAATCGATCGTCTCGGAAGCGTCGTCGTCGACCGCCTTGCCCCCAGAAGAGGGTACGGGTGGTTCCGGAGAGCTATTGTCCAGCTCCCAGGGTCTCACATCTCTAGTGCCCCTGGTAAATCGGACGAGGCAAATTCCTTTGGAGGCGGCAAAAGCAACCATTGTCCCCGGCCACCAAAGAAAAGATGCTACGGTCGCGCGAACCATCCACAGCCAAAGCTCCCCATCTATTCTCACGAGGGCCGCGCACAACGACACAGTGAGTACCCCAATGATGACACAGATGGTGCCCAAGAGGAGCCAAAAGTGAAGGCGGGGGGGATTGGCATTTCGAACAGCCCAGAGAATGAAGTTCGGGTGAGAGGCGCGCACGGCGGTTTCCGCGACTTCTAAAGCTGGTAGTACGGAGGATGGGTGAGTCGTTTGCTGCGATGCTCGGTGCACCTCTACGCGGGCTTCCGGGGAGAGAAGGAACATTGGCCGTGGGGTTGAGGTTGAGAGGGGAGCAATGTAGTGTCGCACGACCCGAGATAGTTCGTCTCGGAAGGGTTGGATCGTGACTGCGGGCGCTAGTGTTAGTAGTTATGCTCGAGAGACATGGGCGACTTGGAAATATACCTACACGTCATATTATTGTTTCCATATATACTCTCGTCTAGGCACATGGACTGCGACCCTGATCGAGATGTTTTCGACCGCGATGGTCTCCTTGAGTGATTCCTCCTCTCTGAAGAAATAGGAGAGAACGACGCCTCTGAGATGGCGGTGTCCATTGACTTTGTACTGTCCTCCCGCCGCCCATTTGCTCTTTCCTTGTCGCATTCTTGTTCCAATATTTGTAGTATCGCCTCTAGTTTCTGACTTGTGCTCCGCTGGTGGCCTTGCGGCCGCCTGCTAGATGTACTTCCATCAATTGTCGGTAGTGATGAAGAATCTATAGTCATCGCAGCGTAGGGACTTTCTATATCAATGCCGGCATGCTTCCACGGCCTGGAGAGAGCCCGCTGCTTTGGACATAGTTTTACCCAACGCTGAATATAATCACAGAACCAGAGGAAAAATTGAAGGGTTTCCGCGTTCTGCTCGATGTGGACTAGGTAGTCCATGAAATCGTTAAGGGAGCAAGGCTTGTAGCAAAATAGTTAGCCAGGGTAGGTGGCAGATGGAAGGAAGACTGATGCTTACGGGTAAAGGGTTGTTTTTAATTATCTCTTCGAATGAGAGCTCTGAAGGCATCCACTTGGCGGTAGCCGCAATCGTCTTCTCATGTATGCTGTTCGTCTCCGCCAGGCGGCTCTCTGCTAGTTGGGAAGTCATGTTGGTAATAGGCCCCAATCCTTTGCGTGTGTTATTCGAGTGCTACATCCAAGGTATTAAAGTGGTCGTATGGAAGCAAACATGTATTTGCAGAGAGAGTAGGAAGAAAAAGAAGAAGAAGAAGAAGAAGAAGAAGAAAAGGAGAGTTAGCAGCACTCACTCACAGAAGATGGCCTCGTTCCGTCTGGCAGCCTTAATAGGAAGTGGGAACAACGGCACTTCTCGATTGAGAGGTTAGGCGGGATGTGACGGCGGCACAATGTACCACGTATATATGTATGCAACGGTGAACCAGCAACAGTAGTTTCATCCCTAAGATCTCGACATCCACCTCCCTCTCACCAGCAGACCATACAGGACCAAATTGACGACCCTGCATGCACCGGGGTGTGCTGCATGCATTTCTGTTGCGTGCAGTAGAGCGTGTCTGCAGGAACCCCCCCTTGTGACAGGCTAGTCAAATACCATCGTGTTGGAGGTCAATACGGACCACTTGATTTTGTAAATTCCATGCGACTGGCGGACGGTGTTGCGTAAGGAGCATCCCGAGTTCCATAGCCGGAATTTGCAGGCCTGGGAGGACCAGTCCGAGGCCTGATTCGGCGGCGGCCCTCGGGTCTGGCGAGCCTAGGGATGGATAGTCTTGGGGTGTCTGGTGCTGAAGAATCCATCCCGATACGAGATAGGAGGACAGTCCGCTCTTTCTGAAGCAAAACGAGACATAGGAGAAAAGCAAATAGAAGGGGCACCAATGGGGAGAGGTACATAGGTCGGGATTTGACGCCCCTAGGCCATGAGGTAGCTCCGAGAAACAAGAGCCCTGGGTGCTTCTCAGGGGGACACTTTTTTGAACGATAAGTCGTTGATGGTGTGGTATAGAGAGGTCTGAGCTATAAAATGGCCCGGCAGTCGAAGAAAGTGTGGTCCGAGGGACCGTGGACTCGGATGGACGGAATGTCAGGGACAAGACAAATGTGATACGGACAGTAACGGACTCTCAGAGCCTCCAGTTAAATTGTTACTTTGAGGGCGTTGTCCTTGCTCGTAGGGTGGTGCAGGGTGCAGGGTGCCGGGATCGGGGACGCTGGCGCCCCAATGCACCTTCCTGCCCTGTAAGACCCGTCCGATAAAGCAGGGAATCCACTGCAACGTGCCGCTGCCAGGGTCACTAAGCCGCCGTCCTGCATCCGTGAGCCGGCGCTACACGTTTCTCTACTGCTGCACACTGCGCGGGTGGCTTTATAATTATTGAGCCGTTTTAAATTCAATACGAGCCACCGGAAGTATCAGTGTGCTTGCGATGACTCTCGAGTACATCATTTGGTCCTGGTCGTCCAGTTTATCTGCCACCACACGGCTTGGATACTGCCCAATCAATTTCTTCGGTCTATGATTGCCGATTCTCTTTCTTTTCTGGTCGTTCATCAGATGTCGGAATGGAATATACTATCTTCCACCATTTTTAATTTTCTCTCCACTTATGCCGCGTTGTAATCGATTCTCCAGCTTGAATTCGCGATAAACCAAAAGAAAAAAGAAAAAAAAGAAAAAGCAATTACCATCACGTCCCAAGACCAACCAACAGTCAGTCGTCTGCGTTTTGAATGCAAGGCATCTAGAAACTTCGGGAAGGAGTCCAGTCCAAGCCCAGCCAAAAGCTATGCTGCAAGCAGCGCCCGGACGCATTGTTAGAAGCACCATCAGAAGCACCGGCTGAATGACCTGTTGCTCGAGCGGGCGACCCTGGCCGCAGCACCTAAAGCACTGCCGACTCCACCATCGCCTGCGGCTCTGCTCTCACCTCTGCCGTGCCCTCGCGTGTGGCTGTGGTTTGCACATTCGACTCGCTTCGTGGGGGGGGAAGGGGGAGGAGGGCGAAGGGGAGGCCATCATGGATGTATCATCTCTTTACTTTACTGCGGCTTGGAAGCTGGATCGAGGAGTTGTGTGCATGGGAACCCGCCGTTTCAGGAAACATCAGGTGCCAGCAAAGAGGCATTTCGCTATCAAGTTTGACCCGCCACACCGAAGGGGGCCTGGTAAATAACTTTTCTCCGATTTTCCCTCTTCCCTGAACGTGCGCGCCGCCGCCGCGACGCAACCCGGGTTGTCGACCGGCGAAATATTCTGTATCCCGCTACCCCATGCTCAGCGCAAAGTTTATCATCCCCGTGACTGTTAACGTACCCAGGATGTCAGGGTTCAAGTATATGGCCTGGGGCACAGACAGACGATCCTCGAACACGGGGAACAGGTTCTTCGTCCAGATACTCGCGTGGCTCGTAGACGGTCCACACTTGTATCGAAGAGGCCGTGTCGCTGTCGATGTCCCGGCCATTGGTGACATAACCCATGACGGACCACGTGATGAGTGAATATACTGGCGATGGGCAGGCTTTGATCCCTTGCAGTGGCATCACGGCTAGTCCAAACATGTGTCTTTACCATGACGACATTAAGATCTCCGTGCAGTTCAATAGAGATAGTATTAGATAATCTTTGTCCATATAGCTCTTATGCTTGAATGCCGTGTGGCTACGCATACTTTTGTTGAGAAATCCAGCCAAGCGCAGAGAGGTAGCAAGGGATGATGATGCCACAGTCGTTTTCTGATGGTGATACTTACTATGTAAATACAGATCATCGGCATACCCACGCATCCCTGTAGATTGCCACTGTCTGTTCCTTGTTCCCTTCACACTCTGGCCGCTTGGTCCCTCAAGCCGCATGCCTCCTCATATCGCCGAGTAGGCACTTGTAGAACAAAAAGCCCCAAAGTAATCCCATGTGAAGTACATCCGAACTTATTGCGGAATCAAATAAAATGAAATGCATCGTCGCATCTCTCGTGACCACTGCTACCCGTGCCCCCGTCATCCTCTGTGGCGCGGATTTGATAGCTGCAGTAACCCCCTGCGCACATCACCTCCCACACTGAAACACTCACAATGCTCGTATTTTCGCTCTGCACAGAAACCTCTGGTCCTCTCGCCATGGTTGGCCTTGGCATCCGTTTCGGAAAACCTAGTAAAGACTCAATCAACATCAGGTACTCACCCCCAAATCGTATGTGAGGATTTTCCTGGCCGTGTATTGCTTGCCATGACGACAAGCAAAATACGGTAAGCACGTATGCGCAATCTAGCTCAACTGTCGCAGCAGAAATGGAAATGTTGTGTATCTACGATTATTGATAGGAATACCGAGCGTAGGTATAGTGGCAATCAACCGCCAATGATGTCCGGGAAAGTTAGAATAATAATTATCAAGAAAAACGGAGAGCCTTCTGCGCAATGCAGGAACGTAAGAACGCCCAACTAAAATCCCACCCATCCACCTCCGGTCCTTGAGATCCCAACCCAAAACGGGCGTTTTTAAGTGGCATCCAGAAAACACGCAAGGGTCCCGAGAGTTCCGGCAAATCTGAACTGCGCCGATCGCCTTTCCTGGTCTCCGGGGCTGCCTCCCCGGATATCTATAAGGATCTCCTTCTTGAAACGCCGGATAGAGAGTTAAACGCAAAGACTGCGTAGCTGAAAGAACAGTGTTCGCACCGGTTTTGGTACTCCAGAAACGCCAGACAAAACACAACCAGACTCATGGCTTGATGCACTTCATTAATGTCATAGGAGCCGGTCAAATAGTTATCAGTAAAACAGCGACGATAGCCAAACCGCTTATGGCAACTCGCGACAACGAGCTATCGTAGCTGACTTTAGACGAGGCAGATTCATGCCAACCAGGGCGACTTGTGGTGGTGGGCTCTACTGTAGACGCTGGATTGGCTGTGCTCTCGGTCTCTGGCTGTGACTGGGTTTCGGAAGCAAACTCCTCGGTAGCTGGTGCCTCCACAATGGGCGCAGACGTGCTCTCGATGGTTGGAGATGTTTCTAGGGCCGGGGGTACAGGGGGTAAGGATGCTGTTGTAGAGTCTAGTGTGGGCCTAGGTGTGGGGATCGTGGGCTCGGCGATAGGGACGACAGGCCTCTCCAAAGGGGCAGACGGAGAAGAAGGCGGCAGGTTCGGAGCGACTGCAGCGAACTTGCGGGCCGCAAGGGTTCGCTTTGATGGATCAGGCCGCACAAAGCCAGGCGGCGTGGGGCGGCTCTCAAGGCCGGCAGCATCTGCATCGGCGATTTGAGCATATCGATCCTTAGTGCAGGCCGTACCTCTAGCACAGCTCCCTCCCTCTTCTTCAGGCTCGCAGCGAAACATATCTGTTGGGCACTCGGTTCGTATTCGTGCGCCAGGGGGAACACATTTGTGGTCGCTGTCGGCGGTAGAGGGGGAACAGCAGTATACGCCAGAAGGGCCGCTATCAAACGTCTTGCAGGCAAGGCCGGCAGAACAGCAAAGCTCCTGGAGGGGAGTACAAATCAGCCAGCAGTCCAATAGTATCCATCAGATATCGCGTCTTACTGGATGGCCTTGCGCGGAGCAGCTCTGACTGCCAGCCCCACAAGACTCAATACCATCGGCCTTAGGTTCTAGGACATCTCTTGGACTAAGGAACCCCATCAGGGGGCTAGAGTGATGACTCTGGACATGAACGGTCATGGTTGTGGTGATTAAATCGAAATGCGATTCATTCTTGCATCGTTCATCGTCCAGCTTGAAGAGTCGTTCGTTTTCTTCTACCATCCCCACCCAGTATATTATGCCCATAACGGTAGCCCAGATGCAGACACCGGTGAGTATTGTCAGCATTAGGGCATTCACGTAAGGGGCCCACCACTTCGGAGGCTCGATTTCGAGGGCATCGGTGATGTCACGCGGTTCTTCGTGATCATGATGCGCATCACCCACTCCGTGGCCCTGAGTGATATCCGCAGGAGCCTTTTCTGGGTTCCCGTGCTGACGTTCTCCCAGTTCTTGGTTTAACATTTGGATTTCTGAGCCGGTTGATATTGTAGGAGGATGGGTCGGGGAATGAATCCCTCCGTCGGGGTTTATCATCGAGTGCGCCAAAGGTAAGCGATGGACGGGCACCGTATGCCGGCTTGGCCCAGCGACACTACTACCGTATTCGTACGCCCCGTGTTGCGACTCTTCGTCGTAGTGTCGCGACATGGTTGAATATGGTGGATTCAGGAGGTAGACGCGAGTGGCTGAGAGTCGGGATAAGGATGTTGAAAGCAGGTGATTGCGGGTCTGTGGACAGGAGGGAGGAGGGAAATAAAAAGAGGAGAATTTCAAGGACGAATTTGAAGGAGAGTTTGTCCCAGAGAACATATTCCGTAGGGGGGCGTTATTTTCACGGGGGCATGATGATAGCGAGAGACCAAAAGGGTAATGGTGGTGGTTCGCCAAAGAAGAAATGGGAGAAATATCCGCTTACTATGGCCAAGGTGGAGCCTCGCAGCAAAGAGGAGGGAGTCAAAAGTTAGAGTCTTGTGGATGATATCGTTGTCGATAACCTAACACCAGTAGAAGAATACTTGGGACATGCAGTAAGATAGGGGGAATCTTAGCAGGTAGCACCCAACCCCCAATTCCTTCCATTGAGCTACCATTTAACTCTAGTACGAACCTTCCGTATGTGGAAGCCCTTACACTAGTGACGTCGGTGTACAAGGCTGGGGTGGCAAAGCCACCATCCCATCTTGTGGAGTTCGGGCTTGTAGTATAGAGTGCAGATAAGAGTTATCTCGGCGAGTGGCGCCTTCAAGCGCTTCCAAACCTCTTAGACCCCTGCCATGAGCAACTCGGTACGCTGAAAAACAAATTGTTGCTTTCCTCTGCAGGAACTACACCAACAGCTCCTCTTGCGTTAGTTGGCTTAGAGTGTGTCGCGCCCAGGTACATAACGCCAGCCGGCTTGTTTCTAACGCCATCGCTAATACCGCAGCCGAAAAGATGCAAAGGATTCCGAAGATCCCTCGGCTACGTAGCAGGCTTTGAATATAGGTAGCACCTAGGTAGCCATGCGAAGAATGTCCATTGAGCTCAATCAAGTGCTCGACTCGACCGACATCCAAGACTACGAGAGCACTCGCTTCGGCCTTCTAGTTCTGGGGGTTTGCGGCTGTGATATCATAGATCGTACTAAGGAGAATGACTGAACCATCGGCTTTCAACTCTCCAAAGTAGTACTCGTCACTAGCCAACTTCCCCGTCACGTTGGTGAAACTCTTCAGTGCTACGAGCCTATCGTTTATCACGGCAAATTTCAGATTCGGGTACTCTCAACACTGCTTTGCCACGCTGTCAGGCTGTTGATGTTCCCACCATGTATCGTCACCCTCACGCTAGCAACATGGCACAATGATCGTGTATAACGGCGCTGTCGAAGAAAATCGGCTGGCATCTCTCGTCCATGCATGACTATGTGACTTCGGCTCCGAGACGCAGAACCATCTGCGGCAGGAGGTATTTCTGACGCCCAGGTCTGGAAGTAAAACACCCCGGATGAGCTTATCCACAGTCAAAAGTGTGGCCTTGATTTGTTGTCGCCTCCGCACCAATATAACAATGTCACTTAGTCTTGTTGTTCCCCAAAGAAGAATAACTTTGAATCCAGGAGAGGACTCGGATAAAGTCTAGACGTCGATAACCCTGATGGGCGACCTGGACATGGCTCACTTACGCATTGTTCGTGGCCCCTCGGTACCCTTCAAGCTCATTCTTAGCCTTGACAATCGCCAAGCAAGAGCGGGCAATCTCCACCAATAATGGTCTTCATGGAATGAGGCGAGAAGCGGGGTTATCGAAGCTTAAGAGCAGCTGTGGCCTTCGTCTGTGTCTGACAATGGATCCGTTTGGGCGGCACCTCAGCTTTCACAGGTCTTCGTTGGGAGGCCAGTTACCAAGACCGTTGAATATGTTCGTGTCAACTCTTGGGTGTACCAGATACATGGTGATACGTTCCAACCAGACTTAAGCCTGACCATCTTGCCGCTTCTTGCGATGGCTCTCGTCGGGAGTCAGGCTTCGATTGTTGACAGAACGCAGCAAGAGATTCACTTGATAGATCCATAACCATTGCAAACAGAGTGGGAAAGGCGATTGTATGCGTCCCTCTAACTAGGAACTGGCGATTCTTATGTTTTCGACCTATCCATCTGGGCTATTATCAGTAAGCCGCCCGCTCACCGCCAGAGGGTGCCACAGATTCGCCAGGGTCGGATTCTTCGTCCTATGAACCGCCCCGGAAATTAGATAAGGGCAAGGGACGCGCCATCGAAGAAAAGCCTGCCATCTTCGAGGTGTTCGGCAGCATCGTGGATCTCTGGAACAGCGCCTCGCCCATGGGGCGGCAGCAGCTCGAAAGATTCATCGACTTGTATGCCTTTGACAATGAGAGCAGTCCTTCCAAGGAGGATATTATCGGATATCTGAGGTACATTGAGGGCCAGGAAAGGAAGTCCCGACAGCACTTTCTCAACAAGTACAGACTCGAGAGCAACATCAGCCGTACCCGAGTGCCGAATCAATCTGCACCTTCGATGTATACATACCATGCTCAACCGAATCTTATGGAAGGCCTACCCCACACTTTCCTACCTACTCTTCTCGGGCCAGTATATGGCCAACGACTCTGCAACGAGATCAATAGGTTCCGATGCCACGATGTCGAAAGCGAGGACGCATGGGGCTTCCAACCCATTGGTGCCTGCCGCACCGATAGCCTTGCCCGCCTCTTCCGGTTCGCTAGGAGCCCGCAGCCGGCGTCCACAGCTTGCAGTACGGGGTGATGGAGCACTTCAGCGCGGCCGAGAGGGGACGTTCCTTACTCAACGCCAGGATCAAGGACCTCGACGTGGCCGCCGTGGGATACGACAAGCCCGGCGTGACGTCGAGATGTTGTTCCCATGGGAGATGCTCCAAAGCGCAAGATGCCAGCCACAGGCCTCCCGTGCCCTGAAGCGTCAAGTACGCACCGTGAAGAGAATCACCAGGAAAAGAAGACCTCATCAATGGGTGATGTTTGCTGAATGCATCTTGCCCCCATGGGTTGTTACAAGCTGACGAAAGTCGATGGACACAGCAGGTGTCACCAAATGGCTGAATATCGAGCCCAAATGTCGAATGGAGAGATAGAGCGATAACAAATTAAACAAAAAATTTGGTTTGGCGATTTGATAGTCCAAATCAGGTGATTATAGTCAACCGTATCGGATTCAAGGATGTCCGCAAGTGCCTCCATGCGGCCAATGCTTTTATCGCACCTGCTTGTGACGTTATGTATACGGTAGGGAATCGTATCGCTTTTGATACAGCCTAGGAATTCCACTATGAGTAGCACTCCATGCATTATTATCATTACCTTACTAAAATCCTCCTGCCTGCCTCCCCAAAACCACCCTTCCGTCCCAAATTACATTTGCAACGAACAGCCATCATTTCCCAGAACAACCTCCCACGCCATCTTCTTGTGCTACTCCTCGTCCCTCGCCTTCTCCTCCGTCAAAATCCTACCTAGCTAGCAATTGGACCTAGCCTTCTCCTCGATGCAGGAGGGCGGGAAGTAGAAAGTGACCACATCACCGATCAGCTCCGCGAGCTCGGTGCATGCGTGCTCTATGCATCGTCTCTTCTCACTCCTCGCTTCCATTCTCTCTTCGCCAACCGCCCCCCCGTACCCTCTAGTCCCTGGGGGTTTGGGGGTACCGCACTCCTCCTCAGACTTTCCCTTCTTCAACAAACTACAGGCCAAAACGGTATTCCCCCCCCCGACACTTCGACGAAGTAAGTTTCCCCTCAACCCCCTCAGCAGCTGAGAGACAGTTCCCCAAAATGCACCCGGGGAGAACCCTTTACTTACAGCGAAGTGCGAGAAGTTGTCGGTGGTGCTGCAAGTTTCTCTACTGCCCCCTGCCCCCTATTAAGGCTTTTGCTCTGACGGTCACGGTAAACTTTCTCTCCCACGACCACCACCACCACGAATGTCACTATTCTCCTCCTCCTCCTCTTCCTCCTCCTCCTCATCGCCCTCGTGCTCGCCATAGCCGTCAGCAGCAGCTATTAATAGTAGTGCTGCGGGGATGAGATTGAGAAATATCCTTGTGGTGATACTATAGAGTTCGGTGTTATGAGCAGCCGGCAAGGCGGATGGATCATAGGTCAGGTTTCTGAGGATTCCCAAATTTGGCCTTGATACCCAGCAGACTGCGTGCTTTCCCTGAGACCCAGTAGTAGTATTGAATCTTTCCTCGTGGAACTACTCAGACAGGGGCTAAGAACGCATGAAACATCTCACCACATGAGCCGCCTCGGTTCAACATGGTAAATTATCTACTAGTTAGACACGACTTCACACTCTTCCAAGGGGTCTCATTATTACAATTTTTGGCACTTCTTTTGCGTATTGGTCTTATTATGCACTGCAAAGTATGCAGGAGTCATTAATACAATGGCTTATAAGCAATAAATCAAGGCTCTCGCTGGGAAAAGTTGAAATGAGCCCCCTCCCATTTTGGCGCCGGGCCAAACGCCATCATGCTGGTATAATTCTAATGCGCAGAACCCCATGAATCCAAAAAAAAAAAAAAAAAAAGTCAAGGCATCCTCTCCGTTCAGACGTGCTCGCCAAGAACACCTTCATTCCTCCTGGGTACGCTTCCCAAGCCGGCAATATCTATTTGCTTCTCTTCCCTGATGGGGCTCGAATCCTCGCTCGAGAGCGCCTTCTCGAATTCCGGGGAAATGGTTGGGGCAAACTTGCTCTTCTGCCTAATCTTGGCGCCGTACATGTAAAAGAATACGGGGATGGGGGCCAACAGGGCGGCCACGACACCAAGGAGAGTCGCAGCCCACTGGATGCCCATCCCATCAAACATGTAGGTGCTGAAAAGTGGGAATGCCGCACCGCACAAGCTGCGCATGAATGTGTTTCCGGCGATCGCCGACGCGGCAAACATGAGGTAGGCGTCGACGAGGTAGTTTAGCGACTGCAAGAAGATGGACATGAGTCCAAAGCCGGTGCAAAGACCAGAGAGGACGGGCACGATCCAGTGGATTTTGCCGCTGTATCCCGTCCATCCGAGCCAAAAGATACCGATCGAGAAAGAGATCCCCCCCGCTATGACGGAGGGGAGGCGCCACTCGGGGATTGAGACGCCATTGTTGGCCGCTAGCTTCTTCACGTATGACGGCTGCTGCGCGATGACGGCCCCGCCGGCGATGATTTGTCCCGCCACCATTCCCATGAAAGCGAGGCCGGCGACACCGGGGCTGAACCCGTAGACTTTCTGGAAGATGAAGGGGTATGCCGTCATGAAGAGGTAGAGCAGGCCGTAGATGAACGACATGTAGATGGAGAGCAGCAGGACGATGGGCTCGCCGAACAGGAGCCGCATAGGACGGGAAAAGTTCTTGGTCACTAGCTCCTTGAAGTCCACCTCGATCTCCTCCTGTTTGGCGTGAATGCCCCAGTTGGCGGTCTGTCGCCTCAGCTCGGCCGCCTTCTCCACGAGGATGGCGGGCGGGTAGGTCTCCTCGAGGAAGAAGAAGTCGAGGGAGAAGGCGACAAAGCCCATGATGCAGGGGAGGTACTGCGTCCACCTCCACCCCATGTTGTCGTTCATGACGATGAAGCCTCCGACGAAGGGGCCGAGGAGCGGGCCGGTGAAGACGGCCATACTAAAGAGCGTGATAGCGAGGCCGCGCGTGCTGTTGTCGAACAGATCGCCCATGACGGCGCCGACTACGGCGAGGGGACAGGCACCGAAGAACCCGCCGAAGAACCGGGTGATGAGGACCGTCTGCAGGTCCTTGGCCGTGGCCGTCGCGAGGCTGAAGATAGAGAAACCGAACATAGCGATGATGATGGGGAGTCTTCGGCCTTTCAACTCGGAAAGGGGAGCCCACAGTGACGGACCGAATGCGAAACCCAGCACGAACAGCGACATTCCCAGTGTGCCAACTTCATTGGAAACCTTGAATTCGGCACCCACGAACGGGATGGCGGAGGAGAATATGGAGGACGTGAACGCCGAGCACATGGTGGTATAGCCAAGCATTGCTGCGGTCAAGACCCTGGAATATTACGGTTAGAATCAATTACTTCCATCCCAAGTTGGACGTTTACTCACTTTTTCTGGAGAGGCCAGTTCTGGGCGTGTCGGGGATCGTCCGGCCCGTCAAATTCGACGACGTAATCCTCCTGCTCCGGGAGGGGTGGGGGATACGGCTTCCCGGCGCCAAAAGCGAGTAGCGGCTTGCTTGCCCTGCTCGCACTGCTGCTCCCTCTTCTCCTGACGGTCCTACCTACAGTTGCGGTTTGCTGCGATCGTATAGTCGCTATCCTGCTGAGCGCCGTATGGGACAGTTCGTAGCCAGCCGCGCTGCGCGATCGCTGGATGCCGGTAGCAACTGAGCTGTGGTGTGTAGTGACTCGGGAGAGGCCGCTGGTGCGTCGTTCGAGGATGTCCGATCTATCGGCGACGATGGAGTGATCTGATGAGGACCTGGTGCTATAGGATTCAACTCGCTCGATCTCATCCGGGTTGCGATGTGCCGTAGCAGGCCAGGCGGTGGATGCTGGGGACATTGGAGGGGATACAGCGTCCTCCTCGGCGCGGAGGACACCGCGGTCGACGTTATCCATGTTGTGGTGCGTTCTTGCTTGTCGGTTGTGTATGTCGGAATAATGCAATATAGGGATGGTTGTCGATGTCTGAATGTGGACGTTGTTTTCTTTAATTATACTCAAATGCCGTGATCTATGTATGACTGTGCGGCGCAATGTTGGGAAGTATGGGTGATCTCGTAGTCTATGACGAACTTTGCAGGGCCGTTGGGTGATCGTTGGTAGTGAGGTCGAGCAAAAGGATATTCGGCACCGTGAAAAGGATATATGTGTGTATGCGTATATAAACTATACGTCTGTGGCTGCTAGGGGGGTTGACCACCATAGATCAAAAGAGAACCGGGCTCGAATTCCCTCTTATACTTTCAGATCAAGAATCTGAGGTGTGGGGATGGGAGGCGAATTTCTAATGCCGAAGAATGCAAAGACGAGCTTGGAAATATGACGATCGGTGGTGGCCACAGGGAGTGCACCAATTTTGTATCCTTCGCTCTCTTGACTTCGGTTCTTCCTTTCCTCCCGAGGGAAGATACCCACCCGATACGGGGCAAGAACAATCTCAGTAGTCACGGCGAAAATTCGCCATTGCTACCTCCCTTTGCTTGGTGCGAATTGATTCTGTCACTTTTGTTACAAACCAATGGTGGCTACATCAGTCCGCTTTGGAACTAGCTTGGATGGGTTCGGAGGGCCCCTGCAAGCTCGGCAATCCCACTTAACGCCGGTCCATGCCTGCTTGGGACAAAAATCTTGAAATTGGTCAATCAGAAAAGTCCGGTACATGGATACCGGCTCCCACCAGATCGGACGCCCAGCGTATTCAGGCTTGCCAGGGACCCGCAAGTTTGGGTGCCGCAACTCGAGTCAGGGATCTTTGTTGAGGGCGACCGGCGATAGCGCAGATATTTTTTGTTCCAATTTATTATTGCCACCCATCATCTGTAGGTGCAATGGCTGGCCGCGGCACATAAATTTTAAGCCCCATTATTCATGTAGCATGTACTAGTAGTAGTTGCAAAGCTCCGCAATATTTATTCGATTCCAGCTCCGTACGTCCCAACTGTTCTACCTGCTAAACCATTTAAGTTTCCAACAATAGCAGCAAAAACCATTCCATCTCCCCAGATGTAGTGAGACAAGTACACCTTGTAAGACCAAATTTGGCATTCCAAGAGTTGCACAAAACGCGGTGGTTATCGCTGCAAACTCCGTGACGCAACAAGCCACGAAAGACGTCATTGCCCAGTGGTGTCGGTGCCCTGTCGGTGCCGTCTCGTGTCCCGACGCCGACACCGACACCGGCCTCGGAAGGGGCGGTAGCCTGGTTTCTTTTTATTTATTTAAAGGAGGTGCAGGGACTTGCTAGATTGCACAAATTTGCAAGCCGGGAAAATCGACCGCCGTACTGGTTGTGTCATGCTCTATAAGAGCGAAGCCGCGAAATATTCCACGCTCGGCCAACCCCGTCCAGTTTTCCGAAAAGCTACCATGTCGGCCCCCTGTAAGTACCTTGGCGCGAGCAATTATATAAGGATTATCATGTATGTTTAAACGACTTAGCTTCCGTTCACTCTTTGAGGCACTGTGCGAGTCTTGATGCAGGCAGGATCAATAGAATTTTTGTGAGTTTGTAATCCGTGAGCGGTATCGTAAGAGATGCACGGATGATTCAAGGAAGAAGGGAAAAAGAAACAAAATCAGGTTAGTCGTGACGTAGTTCCACAACCCCACCTTGCTCATTGTGCATTCTCCCGACAGGGATCAATGGGCAAAATGAGCCGAGGCACGACGGAGTTTCCCGGCACTTCCCATCGCAAAACGATGTTCTTTTTTTCTTTACCCCATCCATCGCAAGCCGCTCGATTACCCATCATAGAAGCGGAAAGCGTCGGATACAACCGGGGTTTGTCTTCTCTACTTTGCTACGCATCGAGCCGCGAATCTTTAGTATGATAAATTACGAGCATTTCTTCTGTCATTAGTGAAATCTCTTTCAGGGGTGTGGTAGCGAATGGTAATGTCAAGTGGAATTGCAAAGATCCATCGATGGTTGGGCACCAAAGATGGACCAGCCCGTTGGGACCCATATTGTTTTTACCTCACGCCCCACCCGTTCTCTAGTAGTCCCGTCGCCTCCTCTAGACTCAGGCCTGCCGTCTCGGGGTATATCCTCCAAATAAATCCCAGACCCACGGCGCATATTCCGGCATAAAGCACAAACGTCCACGACGGCGTCAATGCATTCATGAGCGGGAGGAAAGTCAGCCCTATAACAAAGTTGGACCCCCAGTTCGTTCCCGTCGCTATGCCGCTGCCCAGGGACCGCACCGTGAGCGGGAACAGCTCGCTCTGCATCCAGGGGACGTTTCCAAGGCCGAGGGCGTAGGCCGCTACGTATATCATGATGCTTATCAAGATCAAGAGGGCAGATCCCTGGGACGTGGTTGAGGATACGCCCGGGTCCTGGCTTGGGTCTGGGTTTGGTGCGTTCTCCGTCTCGGGAAGATACATGTCGGAGAAGCCGTAGGCGGAGAGGAGTAGCCCTATGACCATGAAGGGGACCGAATAGAGCAAGATCCTTCTCCTGCCAACTCTGTCGATCAACAGAAGCGCCGCAACTGTGAATGCAAAGTTGGTGACGGCCACCACCAGCGACGTCAGCGTCGGACTCCTGAATCCCAGCATTGTAAAAATTGTGGCCGAAAAGTACATCAGCGAGTTCTAAATCCGGTTAGTACGCACTATGTTCAGGACTGTAGAATCACTTACAAATCCGCATAACTGTTGCAGCCCCTGCAGTAGGCAGGCTATAGCCAAAGCTCGTCTGTTTCCGGGGACCGAGATTAGCTCGTCCCATGCATCTAGCAGCGGCATTCGGGGGTGTCCGCGACGGTGTCTCAGCCTCCTGGCGCGGTCTTCCTCCTCGACTTCAAGCTCTATGGCTTTCAGCACCGAATCTGCCGCCCTAGCCGCATGCGGCCCGTTTCCAGCAACCCGGGCGATGACTTGCTTGGCTTCGGTGATCCTCCCAGCCTTCACGAGCCACCGAGGGGTCTCGGGCATCAAAAACACCAGGGCAGCCTGGAGAAGAGCGGGCACGGCACCGAGTCCCACCATCCACCTCCATCCCGTCTCGTCGCCGTATTCCGCAAACGCCCACCCAATGATGTATGCTATCACCTGGCCCAGTGTGATGCTCAAGACATTCATTGTGACAAGCCTCCCTCTATAGTTCGATGGCGCGAGTTCGGCGATGAATAGGGGTGTCACGAAGCTGGCAGCCCCGACGGCGGCTCCAACGATGGACCGTCCCACCACCATAACAAAAACGGTGGTGGACCATGCCTGTACCACGGCGCCCAGCACGAAGAGTACGTCTGCGATGGCTATAACGCGTTTACGACCGAGGGAGTCAGCGAGCGCGGAGCTGAAAGGGCATATAAAAAGCGCGAAGAGCGAGGTGCACGAGGTGATAAGCGACTTGTCGAGGTCTGTAAGCACGCGGTTCGACAGGCCCGTCCCGGTTGACACCAACGTCGCAGAGATTACACCAGTATCGTCTGTGTTTGGTCAGAAAGATCACGGCGGATTCAGTTCTTAGAGGAGTAGGTAGGGCGACGTACATCCAAACAACAGCCCACTGATACCCGCAGACAGCGTCAGGAGCCAGACGAAGAGGCTGGGAGAAGCTACAGCATCATCATCGCCGCCCGTCGCCTCGCTTCCCGTTTCGAGCTGAAAATCGTCATCTTCCTCCGGCTCTGCGTTATGTATCAGCGGCGCATTTGCTGAGATCGACATGGTGTCGATACGGGATGGGCACAGTTTGCGAGACTGCCTGTGTGGGTTAAGCCTGAGATTTGTAATTTGAGGGTTCGGAGCCTCGGGGCGCGCTGACGTCTGCAGCAACGTCGCCAAGCCAAATTCTCCGATTGGTCAATATCTACGCCAACAATTACAGGGGCCGCACAGCCAACACAGCTGGATAGTCCATGACAGTAATTGACCGGAAAGCGGTTGAGAATTTGGGAGGAACGTTGTGACGGGATGTTAGCTCAGAGATCTCTCACGGTCATGCACATATTTCCCGCACCGAGTAAGATTTCAATATATCCAACTATATAAAGAACGCCAAGAGCAATGTCTGATTATCCCAGGGGCGCTACTTCTCCGGTTCTATTCCAGAGATCCATATCCCCAGGGTGGGTAATGGGAGGCAACGGATCGCCTCATAACATCTCTTCCGCATATGCTCTCCAGACCTCGATACCAGTGTTTTCTCTCACGGCACCGACGATGACGATGCCTATGAGCGAGTCGATTCTAAGATCGTTGGAGGGGGTGTTCAGTCTAATTTTACTAGAACTAGGGCCTGTTTCTTCACCCGCTTGAACTTGACACCTTCGCCAAGGGCAGCAACTCCAGAGTCATCAAGGAGAGTCACGCCGCATATGAAGGCGGAGCCGTCGTTGATGATCTCTGCATGGACATGGCATAAATACTGCCTGCCACCTAGTAGCTTGCTCTCGGTCCGTAAGGCGTCGCACCCTGTGGACATGTCCATCACATCCTCTGGTGGAGAGACGTTGGAGTTCCAGAGGAAGCCCGCTGTCTGCGCGAAGCTGTCCAGCTAGTACGGATTGTGGGAGGAAGAACAATCCGTCGGCATCTCTAGTAGTTCGAGCCAAGCTAGGCCCTCTCGGAAATCTTGGGTCATGAAAATTTCCGAAATTGGCCAATATTCCCTTGTGAACGCCGTGATACGAGAACAACTTTGAGAACGGTGTTGCTGAAGCTGCTCGTCGACACGTATTATGGCTTGACACCATGTTGCTCCTTAACTAAGCGCTCTGTGAACCTTCGAGCTATTCCCCGTTTGACACACAGAAGGAGGAGCGGAGGGGGTGGTACGTCTTTGCGGAAATCCCGACAATTTGGTGGGAGCAACGACCCTTAGTCTCTTTTGGGGCCGGTTCTGGGGGCTCCTTGAGTATCATATAGTTAGTATTTCCGCCCTGGGGACAAAATGTTGGCACAATTCAATTCAAGCTGGGCCTTAATCCACCTTGATGATTACTGCGCTAGTTTCTATGACACTGTACCCTTCTTCCTCCATCATGCCCATGAAAGAAACAAGATACGTACTGTAGCGCCAAAGTTGTTGACCAGGATCCTTGTAGGCTCTGCTGAGTGGGGGTATGGTATATCACTCCTAGCAAGGCAGATGTGTGCCTTATCCAACGAAGGGAATTTGGGGCTAATTCGAGTCTTGATACCCGCGCGAGGAGGGATCGAGTTCTCTTTAAACATCAATAAGGACTTGATGACCGAGGTGACTCCTGCGGCCTATAACAAAGCTCCAACTACTTTGCCCGAAACTGCGATTTAATAAATAATTGAGGGCGGAAACTTACGGCGCCCCCATGCCCAACATTAGCCTTGACATCCCCGACATAAAGGGGCTTTGTGACACTTCGGCTGGACCCGGGGGTCGAGAAAACAGAGCTCATTTCCGGGACATCTCCAGCTTGGGTACCAGTTTCGTGCATCTCGATATATCCTATCTGGTCGGGCCTGAGATTAGCATCTTGGAGATGATACTGAACAGGCTCGTCTGGGTATCGCCGTGGGGATGTGTGATTGATCCCGCATTTGCCAAGTGGTTCGTCCAAGTTTCCCTTATTACACCTTAAATGGTATCTCTTTCAGCTCATAGAGTTCGAACCCCCGAATGGTCTTGAGAGCTGAGCCAGCAGCCTACTAAGTAGGGAAATGAAATCGGGGTGGGAGAGTGGTATATAATGGTATGCGTAGCTAAGTGGCACAGCAATAGCCAGGGATGGGGTATTGCATGCTAGGGCGCGAGGTCTAATCTAAAAGTATTACCTCACGAGCCATGATGTGCATAGTTTTGATTATCTTCATTTGGTCTATGTTCCTGGTATATTCCCCCGGCCCCCCAAAAATAATATCCATTAGTAGACGTATTAACGCTTATGGCCATGTGCGTTCCAAAAACTCCGGTTGGCCACCTTGAAATATCAGATGCTAAACTCTAAGATAATGCCTCCCAAGTGACTGACCAGACTGGAACTCCAAGAGAAAAACGGGCCAGCTCTATTGTCCTCGATGAGACTGGCTACTATCGCACACGAGGCCTAGAGGCCACAATAAACTCCTCAACCAGTAGCGCCCGTCTTAGAGGTTATCGTCTTCTTCATCTGCCTCATCCTCCACTAGATAGATGACACCATGGCATTCCCCTCAAACGTAGATTTCTTGGTCAGAATCGTCTACTTCTTCTTCTTCTTCTTCTTCTGCTTCTTCTTCTTCTGCTTCTTCTTCTTCTTCTTCTTCTTCTTCTTCTTCTTCTTCTTCCGCCTCCTGACTCGTACTGTCTTCGGATTCTTCCTCCTCTTCGCCGACATGGCTTCTATATCCCTCATACTCCATATAGTCTTCGTAGTCCAAGGGAACACCATCAGAGTCGTACTGGCCCAATGAGATAGGTGATGACGCCGACGAAGAGGAAGATGATGGCGAGTCGACGTCGTACACGTGGCGCTCGGCAATGGCTTGGTGGTCTGCATATACGTTTCTGAGATCTTCCTCCTCTAAGCCAGCCGAACTAGGAACGTGGCCCCCATCCTCCGACCCCCCCGTATCATCAGCCTCGTCTTCTCCGTGACCGAGGTAGATTGTATGCGATGATCCCGAGTGGAATTCTAAGTCGCTGTTGTCTTCTTCCTCGTCGAACTTGGCGTTAATTTCTTCCTGCTCCTGCTCCTCATCATCATCGAGGTCTCCTTCTTCTTCGTCTTCCTCCTCACGCTCATAATAGTAGCCACCATCGGTATCGTAGGCGGCATCAGAATCTTCATCCGCATGGTACTCCTCGTCTTCCCTTATTCCTAAAGCTCCTCCCTCAACGCTACTAAACCCTGCGTGGTGGTGGAGCCGCTCCTGTACATCGTGGTTGTCGTGAGGATATGATGGCGCTGGATGAGAAGCACTGTGAGTAGCCCGTGCCGCTTCTTCTGCGACTGTCTGTCTTTGCGGTCTCCTCCCTTGTGGCTGCCGTTCGTATTGCCGTCGTTGCCGTTGTTCATGTACATCGACACGATTGAGATATGAACGAGGAGTGGGGGTATGATACGGGGGAGGATGGTGGTGGGGGAAATGGTGTCCGTGTCTGATACCCGGGCCTTGTCCATGTCCATACCAATGCCTTAACCGGTCGTAGCCTGCGTGTTCAGGCTCGTTCTCATTACTGTGGTCGCGCTCGCCGTATCCATGCCCATGTCCATAGCCATGCCGAGGATCGTAATGCCCTTCCTCGCCCCGAGCCGTAGCTATCGACCGGTAGGCCTCTGCTATGGCCTCGTGCGCCTGAGCCATGGAATGGTGCATGTGCGTGATGGAATCGTGGACTTCGGGTATGTACATGCTCTCAGGGGCCTGGAGGATGGTTTCCTGCGCGTGTTCGAGCATGTCAATTAGTGTGCGGGCGTCTTCAAGGACCGAGTCCCCGTTGTCGTTGAAACCATCGTCGTTTCCGTCGTTATTTTGACGGTTACTCTGGGGTCTCCTGTGATGCTCAATTTCCATCTCTACCTCCACGTCCTCCACATCTTCGGAATCGACGTCATGCATGTGCACGTCCAGATATCTATCGTCATCCGCGCCTAGGCGCCACATCCCTTCGTCGCTGTCGGGATCGATGTCTTCGCCATCTTCGTCGCTATCATAGTCTTCTGCATGGGATGCGTCGTCATCATCGCCATCGTCCTCAACATCACTGGTGATCTCTAGATTGTCACCACGACCGTGACGTTGTTGGGACCGCGTCAACAAGTTTATCAAGCCTGGTTCTTCATCGCCCTCGTCGTCACTGGAGATGTAGACAACTGGGATGCCGGGCAACCAATCCCTGTCCCCAGGGGCCAAACGCCATTCACCCTCTTCCCCCCCATCGTAATCGTCACCATCCCAACGCGGAAATGCCGGGGGAGGACCGAATTTCGACCGGAAATTAGCTGGGAGTGCTTGTCGGCAAGCAGGGCAGTTGGTGGGAAACGAGCCTGGCGAAAGCGGCGTCAGCCTCCTCGCGATTCCTGGGCGGTGGGTGTGCAGGTACTGGGTCATGCATTCCGTGCAGAAGCGATGGGCCACCGGCTTGCAGGGCGTATGATTGAGGAGAGCCGGTGCGAATGTTTCCATGCAGATTGCGCAGTCGGAATCCTCTTTTTCTTTGTCGGCTCCACGGCCGGGTCCGGAGGCCCAAGTCGATGAGGCTGCTTTGTTCATTGTCGTGTCTCAGGCCGGGGGATCCCGCGGTCTGATGTCACCTCGTTCAGTTCTTTGGCGGGCCTCGTTGTGGAGAGAAAAGAATGAGAGTATGAAAGCGGCTGTGTGGCATTCGGGTTTGTTTGTTTGCTCGTGGCAGGCAGTGTGACGGTGGGGAAAGAGGGAATAGTAGAGCTGTTCGTAGATGTGTTGTGAGGGGTAGGTATGTAGGTACCTCAGCAGTTCTCATGCTGATATGTGTGGTTGTGTGCAGAGGTAGAGGTGGCTGTCAAGTGGTCCTTTTTTTATTATTTTTTAATCCTCTTTGGAGCGCATGCCCCTTGAAGATTTGGAACGTAGATAAGAGGGAGTATCGGTGCAAAATTGCACATTTTCCCAGCCCCCAAGGTATGAGTGAAGTTGGGATGGGTGTGAATTATTTGATGTCGATGAGGTAAACAGCGGGTTGTTTCACACGTCAGTCCGCCTTCCAGGGTCGTCTACCGCCAAGGCACGTGCACCTCCACATCCATGCAGCACTACAGCCTCGGGGCTTAGGACTTGTCCAATCACACCACTCGTCTTTGTCCAACCAGACTTACATAAACAATAGAGGCTGCAACAATGGGCTGTTTGTTTGTTTGTTTGACTCGAGTTTTCCGGGGCCCATACAGCTCGCCTAGGTTATCATTACAGCTAGGTTTTGCTATATGCCACTTGGGTATCAAAAAGGCTGGCATAAAATAAATGATTGAATTGGGTAGGTTCCCCGTACTACCGACTGGATCTTCCACCTAATCAGAATCTTCTTCAACATAGTATACTACGTTAGTCTAACAACTCTTTCTAGCTATCTCTTGACACCCATTCGGCAGCTTTAGTCGAGCGCCACTGTGGACATACTGGTGACTGCGTTCTACTTGCGCAGCGTTGCGGCAGAAGCCCCTTCAAAGTAAAACCAGTCCAAAAAGTCGTTGCTGAACCTTTCCTTCAAGTCGTCAAGCTTCCAGCCGTGCTCCTTGCCAATCTTTGCCAGGGCTTCCCTGAACTCGACGATCTCTTCCTTGTAGTCTTCGCTTCTCAGCTTCTCAGCCCAGGGCTTTCCGTCAGCCTTGAACTCTTGCCACTGCTTCGCCCAGTGCGGCCGCGTCTTGAGTTTGTTTCCTGCGTGGTCGCGGTAGCTAAGCCACTTGTCGAGGATCTCCTGGGCATAGGGTACCCACTCTTCCTTCCTGGACTGCAGGGTGAGGATTTCAACCGAGCACGTCCCAAGAGAGTTGCCCCGCTGGGGCGCCATGATCACGTCGCTGCCCCCCATGATCCTCATCTCGAGTGGCATCCTCTGCGGGCAGGTGTCGATGTGACGGTAACAGGTGAGAATGGCATCCCACCAGGCCCTTTGTACTATGGCCCAATCGGGGACTTTGGGGTCTGCCTTGCTGGGTGCGAGGGGCATTTCGACTTCCATGTTGAGCACCCTCACGTTTTGGATGCCGCGCTGGAAGTGTAGCGCCTCGGGGAGGTAGGTCTTGACCGGCTTGTTGGGGAGAGCAATCAAGGCGGCACGGGCGATAAGCACCGTGACGATCTCGTTAGCATCGAGGAGGTCAATTATCTCGCCAAGGGCGGGAGCAAATTGCAGCACATTCATAGTGAATTGTGCGATAAAGTTGAAGAAGATGGCACCCGGCGTCGGGTAGTCTTCTACGCCGAGAGGGTCCGTGGTGTCGTTCCAACAGTTCACCCAGCACATATCGGAGAGGGGAAACCAGAACCATTCGCAGTAAAAGTCGCTCATAGCACTCTTCTCGAAGCGCTTCTGGTCCTCGCGCTTCTCCTCTTCGGTGAGTGGCGTCTTGAGGCGCAGTGCGGGTGGGATGTCTTCCTCCCTCATGTCTGGGGGCGGTGGGATGGCACGGATGGTCGGGATCTTGGCGGGTGCTATCAGAGCATAAGTCATCGGGGAGAGCTCGAGAGTGAGATGGGTTATGACTCCGAGTAACCCGAAGCAGCCGCTGGCGGCGTTGAGATGCTCAGGCTTGTCTACCACACGGAACTCGCCATTGGCATCAACGTACTCAACCTTTCGCACCAGGTCACTCAGCGTGGGGTGGGCACGCCCAGAGCCGTGGCAAATAGGGCCGTTGGTGCCGCCGATTGTCATCTCTACCATAATGACGTTCAAGGGAAGAGTATACTTCTTGTTGTCGTTGCACCAGCGGCGGAGCCGCTCGTTCGTAGCAGAGACACCGACACGCACCAACGTGTTTCCTTTCGTCTCTGCCGGTCCGACGACATCGATGGATTCTAGCTCGGTAGGTTCGTCCTGGGGCAGGAAAGACCACGCAGTTGTATTGGGAATCTTGGTGGCTTCGTGAAGCCCGAGGAGGGAGATCATGACGTGTCCATTTCTGCCAAACACGGGGGCCCACGAATGACCTGGATGGGCGACAGAACGCCGAGGTTAATACTGGTTCAGCTGAGGAGGACGAAGGAGCATTGTTACTCACGGAACCCAGAGCAACGGACACCCAATCCCGTCTTCTTCGCATACTTGACAATCCTTCGGACTCCAGCAACTGTGGAAGGTATGCAGGTGAATGCTGGCATGGACTTGATGTTGAGCCCCCAGTTTTCAAACTCCAGCTCTCGATACACCTTCGCGGGAAGACATGAGTCGCAGGCTATAAAGTAATATAGATAGGGAGCCTTACAAATACTTCATCCTTAAATATGGCCTCGTCGACCCGGCTACCAAAGCAGGAGAATACTCCCGCGAGTCCATGAACGAAGCGGTGGAGGATCTTGTCCTTCTTTTCGAGCTCGTCATTGCTAAGGCCGGCAACGTGGACAGGGCCGGAAGACGACACCACGACGGCGTCCTTCTCGAGCATAGCCTTCAAGTGCTCCCGGACGCCGAGACTAAATCTCTTCTCGAAGCCTTTCCCGAGTTCTTCGGGGGACGCCTTATCGTCATCGGCGACGAACTTTTCGACGCGTGTCTTTTCATCCCCTTCCATGTCACCCAGCATTTTCTGGTATGTGTCGTCCTTGGGGGCATCGCGGAAGACCCGGAGCATGCGCCTGTGGAACTCTACATCATAAAGCTCCACCTCGTCGTCGAGATAGTCCTGCAGAAGCTCCCGAAGACCAGGGAGGTGCTGGCGGTATTTCTCGCTGCCATCGAGCGTCTTGACAATCTGTCCGAGGAGCTCGTCTGTGGTTTGCTCGTAGGCCGCTTTGGATTGTGTGGTCGCCATGGTTGATTCTAGGGGGGCTAAAGCTTTCCGACCAAAGTTAATAGGGGTAGGGTTCTTTGGGTAGAGATGATAGCCTGGCCGTGATATATAGACAGGCCATCCCCCCAATGCACTCTCATCTTCAGCTAGCCCAGGGCCCTCCGAGCCAGAACACCCCCCTCTGTTTCGCTGCTCACCCAACCCTTTTCGGGGCTGAATATTAAAGAGGGTGTGGTCGTGCCACCTCCATAGCATTCCGAATTCCCCATAGCAGTAAAACCTAGCGATGGCACCTTTGTGTTATATAATGCCGTAGAGTTTTGGCCAATCAGAGCGGGTATCGACATCCCTGTGCGTCCTCGGCTGTCAGCGTTACTCAGCTGGTGCCGGAAGTTCTCAGCCCTGCCCCAAGCAGCGACGCCTTTTACTGGATGGAAGTTTCTGGAGGTGGGCCCGTGGAGAGAGATGTGGGGGCTTACGGGCGTGTAGCTGACATCACGGCAGAATGGTAGGACTGCGGGCCATAGATTCCGCTCGGTTCATGAGTAAGTATGTTTCTTGGTGGGCGGTGTTGACCGACATCTCCAGCCGCAAGAGGTGAGACTGACTTGTTGGTGGCTGAAGTCTGGATGCATTGGGTTAGGGCTGATGTTGCAAATGTTGGGGAGTCTTGGTGGATGGAAGAAGATGAGGACGTCGACTAATTTTTAGTTTCTAGGGAGAGGTTTTCAGAAGGAAACCTCCGGGTTGTCCGTAGGCAGCATCCACCTGCCATACCAGCAACCCTTGTGGGGAGCAAGCCACGATGCAAGCTATCCCCACGCAGGGATTCCCAGCTAGGTAGCAAAGGCTTTGAGATTCCAGGCTATTTACATTGCACAAAAACGGACAACAACATTGTTACGGTTCGTAGACAACTATTAGATGGGTGGCTGCCGCAACACTCACCCACAACAAAGAAGGGACAAGAGGGAAACACAGTGATATTTCGCGAGACGACTCCTAAGATATTGAAAAAAAAAAGGAAGGAGAAGAAAAGGCTGCATCACCCTCAGAATCGAACCTAGGGCGGATCGATAGCAACAATGCTATGTAAAACAACTAAGGAACAGTATAGACGGGATGACGGTGTTTAAAAGTAAATCTTGCAAAGTTTTTTCTGTGTTGGGAGGGCCCGATATATTAGGGAGAATCACCCGCGGGATATAAAGACGATGCTCGACTTCTACTCTCCTGGCAATATTCCGAAGCATTTCCGCCTGCGCCGAAGACTATTATATTGGGTGATACATACTTGATGATGCACGTAGTGTTCGCACTAATCTTCACTTGGCTAGCCGATTTGAAATCTTGGAGTCTTCTCCGTGCTCCTTCTTCTCTCATTTTGGCACTGCTCTCCACGATACCTTCCATCAATATCCATCCACTCTTTGACTAGAAAAACGTGCATTCTACTCTCCGGAACCAGCCTCCCATATTGTATCTCCCGCCGTCCGGCAGGAACATCATCCGCAACCAGCTGTGTCACGATTTCCAGGCCTCTCCCTGACCCTCGCCGCCGCTCCACCACCTCCTGTAGCGCCCCGTCGACAAGAATGCCCACCTGGCGGCATCGTTTTGAGGTCTCTTCGGGTACGTCGAGACTGTAGAGCGAGCACGTTAATGTTTCGGGGGCGGGGATGTTGCGTATCGCTGCTTTCCGTGCGTTTTCCACAGAGGCTATGATAAGGCGGTAGTATGCGTAGCGTTCGGTATTGGCGATGATGGAATGTAGGCTACCTAGCGAGTAGGCGTTGCGAATCCTAATGCCTTTCTAGAGGAATATGGTGAACCCGATGCGGTTAGAATGTGGCACAGCTCTTTGGGGGTTAGTCCCGACGAAGATGGCATTGCAAGGAATAAAGATGCGTAGTGCACGGGATAAGGAAGGTATAAGTACTGTGGTATAGTATTTAACTTATATGCTAAAGATGTAAACGCAGTGAGTACAATTTTGGGGTTTATAAATTAAACTAGGGGTCCGGGGATGTTTGAGGAGGTGGTGGTTTGGAGCTGAAGGTTTGGTTATTCTTATTTTTGGTCAGATCATGCCAAATTTGGGATTAGGTTTTATATGTTCCACTCGTATTTCATGACGAGCAGTGACGGGAGTTTCCGCTTTCAAAACACCCAGTGCACTCTGCTCCCACTGCAATGGAAAAAAGCACAGAGTAAAATCAAGTAAAATATATATGTAATTACGCCACCTTCCTTTTCCCAACCCACTTAGATTTTAAATTCTTATTAATGGGGAGCAAAAAATCACCGTGGCGAATGCAGTTCACCCGTAGGATTTTTATTTTTATATTTTAAATCCGCTTTGTTCTAATGGCGCTCCGTATACCACCCACTCATCCGCGGCACTTAACCTAAACGGAACAATTATTACTCATCTAGCCTGCCAATCTAGGTTAAACAAGCTCCACTTTACCCCACGATTTTCCCCACATTTCTCCCAACACTTACCACGGCGTGTTCGGCGTTAATATACATATGATGGACTTTAATCCCTTCATATTTTTCTCTCCCTTGCGGATCCAGATCCCCATTCCCCATCCGAGCTCTTTGGCGCACTCAAGATGGATTCGAGAGATACAATGTCAACTACTGCTACTGCTTCTACTACCGACGAACCCCTCTTCCAATGCGGCACCTGCAAACGTCAATATAAAAGGAGTGACCATTTAACCCGTCATATGCGCTCTCGTAGGTAAACTTGCTTCTCGCCTCGGAGTCAATTCCTATTAACAGCCATGGATTCCTATAGATTCCCAGCCCAAGCCATATCAGTGTCGCTTCTGCCCAAAAGCATTTGCAAGGGTGTGAGTGCACCAAGGTTCCACCCCGATATTTTCACACACAACTAACACAGGCATCGGCCACACTAGAGATATCCTTAAAAGACATGTTGCCAGCCACAACCCTCCCGATGCAATAAGCAAGCGCCCCGTAGCGTCGAGTGTGCAGACTGTTCCGGGCCGGGTGTCGCAAGCATGCCGGGTATGCGCTTCAATTCACATACGATGCACTGAGCAGAAACCGTGTTGGCGCTGCACCGAAAGGGGCATTGAATGCGACTGGGACCGCTCTCTTGAAATCGCTCTCACTCCCTCTCCAGCGATTGCCGAGACAGCTGAAAGCAAAACTTCCTCGCCAAACCATCTCCTTAATCCTTACGGGATCCCCCCTAGATTCCCTAGTAATGGCGGGCTACCCGACTTCAGCCTTGAGTCCGGGCAAGGTACTCAAATACGGCCTTTAGATTTTGATCTCGACATCAGCGCTGAACTCGACGACATCGACCTGCGATTCCTAGACGCCTATAACACCCACGTGCCCTTCGAGTTCCTCGGCAGATCCCCCGACAACAACGCCACAGAAGTGCCGGGGCCAGAAGCCCGCCCAGACCCGTGCCGGCCCGCCGCAATATGCACCGAGGCCTTCAGACACTATTGGAAGTTCCGGCCCAACTCTCACGACCACGGAGCAGCCGAGGAGCACAACCTTTCGCTGCCATCGGTGACCGACGACCACGCGTCGCCGGAATCGCGCATCCCCGTAGATAGACTGGTCACCTGCGGCCGGCTCACCGTCGCGACCCGCGATAAGATACTCACTACCATCGTGCAGACCTGCCGCTCCGAGAACCTCTCCCGCGCCATCACATCTTTCCCATCGGTTGAGCTGCTGGATACCTTGCTGCAGTACTATCTGACTTCGCCTGTCGCACGAGCAGATTCCTTCCTGCACACCGCAACGTTCGATCCCAACCAAAAGCGACCCGAACTCTTAGCCGCCATGGTCGCTTGCGGTGCTGTCTTAACCTCTGACCCGGCATTGTCCAAACTTGGGTTTGCTATCCAGGAGTCCGTGCGTGTAAACGTACCAAAGCATGTAAGGAGGAATCATCCGTGGTCTACGTTTCTGCGAAGCCTATTGCTAATATAGAGGGGCACAGTGGGAGGAGCACAACGCTCTTACCAGAGATTTAGAGTTATTGCAAGCCTTCCTTATCATCTTAGAGATGGGCGTCTGGAGTGGACGTACCCGTAAAGTCGAGATCGCAGAGGGCCTTCTCCAGCCCATACTAACAATGCTTCGGCGTAACGGAAAACTGAGGCGCTGGGGGTATCCAAAGATAAGTGTTCTCCATGACGACGACGGCGAATCCCTCATGGCTAAGTGGAGGACGTGGGTCGAGCAGGAATCTTTCAAGAGGCTCAGCTTTAGGCTCCTTCAACACGATACCAACTGCTCCATGGCCCTCCTCGTAAACCCATTAATCTCATACGCAGAGGTCCTGCTTCCGTTTCCAACTTCGGCCAACCTATGGGCTGAGTTAACACCTGGGCAGTGGAAGGCTGCCATCCTGTCCCACAAAATCCCCAATCCAGATCGGCCGCTATCTCTGGCCGAATATGTGGACGACCCAGCAAGCCTTGACGCCAATAAGCTTATAGTAGACACCACAATCGTCAGCTTTGCTTTCTTGTCCTGTGCATGGAGTCTATCCTGGGAACTCATACAACTCAACTCCCTGCAGCGGGCTGGGTCTCGTCGGTGGAACACCCTGCTGATGACGTCGCGACACGATGAGATTCAAAAGCTGCTGAACAACTTTCGTCTCAGCGCTGACTTCTCGCACCCTGCCACCGGAGAGGTCACCATGAACCTCGAGCTGATCCACATGCACCTCCACATGTCCTTCGAGGACATACAGCTCTTCGCAGGCATGGAAGGGCCTGACCAGGCTCGGATAGTTTACCCGATGATATTGGAGTGGGTCAACAGCGAGTCGGCCCGAAAGGCCGTCTCGCACGGCGGCCAGATCATCCGGGCGGCGAGGCTGCTGCCCAATGCCGCAATCTGGGGTCCTGCTGCGATCGCTGTGTACCACGCCAGTCTCGTGTTATGGGTGTTCGGACTGTTGTCGGAGAGCCCCGAGCTGCCAGGTGCGTGGGCCGGGAGGACAGCTCCGCCAGTCTATCTAGACGATAGAGAGGGTATTGCCTTGCAGAGGTTCACGCAGCTCAGCAGCGGAAGTCCGTGCATTCGCGACTCTTCGGGCTCGGCCAGCCAGGACGCCGTGGTTTCAGATGCTGCGTACTTGTCGCAGCCGGACAGGGTGATGGCAGTTGTCGTGGGGATCATGATGCAAAACCACGGGGAACTAGCGCGGCCTCGTTTGGTTAATAACTTGATCCAGCTGATGAAGGGGCTTCAAAAGGCGACTACGAAGCAGGGACCGTCTTATGGATAAACAATAAGTAGTTATTTCTAGTTTGGTGTTACATATTCATTGCTAGGCTAAATGCGGTTATCCGGTCGAGCTGGAAGTAAATGTCTGATATACTCGCCCCAGCCGGCACCGAAAGACGAGATGCCAGTTACCCTTGTGAGGCACAGTGCATTGAAAGATATTAATAGTATAAGTAGTAAATCTAGTAATATCCATGACTGCACCACCCTATCCGTAATCATGGTAATATAATAGTCCTAACAGTCTTATGAAAATCATCACATGTCTTTCTATCAGTTCTAAATGACGTCAGTATCCATAGACGGTCCGCCGCCGCGGGTAATAATATCACGGTGATTCAAGTCATACGTCAGGCCCGTTCAGGGGCCATGAGCTGCACACAGAGGAGAAGGTGCAGCAGGAGAAGCTGGGCAACAAGAAGCCGTGCAAGTGTTGCACGATGGCTGTGCGTTCAGCACGCGCCGGCTGTATACAATGAAGTGCAACCATTTACCTTCGTCGCATGAGAGGATCCACATGAGAGGGTTGAAGGACAACGAGACTTCAGTACTTCAAGAACCTGTCTGACCTAAGGACATATTTTGTGAAGATCAAACAGTTGCTCGTTTAATTATTCGCCGTGGTTTACGCAGGCACATGTAACTACATACTTTACGCGTGACTAGGGGCGACTAGCTGCCCAACCTCCACCACCATCCCCGCCTCATTTTCCACCGCCTCCAGCTCCCCCACCTCCACCACCACCATCCCCGCATCATCATCCTCCACCACCATCCCCGCCTCATCATCCTCCACCACCACCATCCCCGCCTCATCATCCTCCACCACCACCATCCCCGCCTCATTTTCCACCGCCTCATGCCCCTCCACCTCCTCCGCCACCTTCCTCCCGCGTCCTCCTACGTCCTCCTACGTCCTCCTCCACCACCTCCACCACCTCCCGCGTCCTGTGCTACGCACCCTGCAGGCGCCATGCAGGTATCGCAGCCACAGGAACGGCACGATCGGCTTAATGGCTAGGTCGTGGATCAAAGGGCATATACGAGCCCCAATCAGGTCGCGAAGTCAACTAAATTAATGGTGCGGGGAAATACCTATCAGGGAGTAGTCCATGCAGTAGCAGGAAGTTAAGCATTGACCCGCACTTAAATATAACTTCTGTGGGATAGAAGTTCGTCTGCTGTACTATTTTCCTACCGTATCTTCTATGTCAATGTATGTAGAAGGTGTGGGAATCGATCTGATGCAGGAAAGCCCTTCCAATACACAGGGATAGCCACGGAGGAACTTCAATCCGTCCGTTTTAGGCTATTGCACACGATGGGGCTAGGCACCAGGCGCAGCGAACGAAGGAGGTCAGGCTCCGGATGCAGTATGACCAAAGATACTGGCCAAACCCGGTTTACTACCTAGTTTACTACTTGATCCTACTCCCGTTAATCCTACCCATCCGTCAGATCATATGTGAAAGGGCCACAGAGAAACTGCGGAAGAACAATGTCCAGCCCGGGCGCAAGCCTGCCAGATATCTGACAGTCCTCGGGGCGCGACTGAGATAATAGTCTCAAATCGGGGCGGATCTCATTGTAAATGTAAATCGGACTGTAATATTGCGATATGACTTGGACTGCTTTTATTAGCGACTCCATTCAACACTTGTTGGATATGACCACTGAGTCATTTGAGCTTGTTAGTATAGTTCAATGGATGGAAGGAGGTCTCCAGCGATGGTTACATAACCGGACGGCACCATGAGCAACTGCTATTCTCCGTTGCAGCCTTTCCAGCACTGCTTGTCCTCCTGCATCAAACGCCCCGATGAAGCAAGCCCACCCAGGGACTACTGGTATGTTGTTAACTCGCAGCACATCCCTCCACATTCCGGCGAGCCTTTTTGGCACTCGGCATCGGCGTCGAAATCTTAAAGCCGACTACCTGCTCCAGACTCCCTGATAAGAGTTGCGGGTTTTGGCCGGTTCCAGTGACTGCCGATGATACAAGAGCCCGGCATGTATCAATGGGATTTAGACGAAATACACCCAGGGTTTTAACGGCCGCATTCCTCGTAGCCCATCACAGTTCTTTGTACTTACACATACCGGCCCTATCATCACTTCCACAACACGCCGTCGCTCGGGAAAATTTCAGGACATGTCTTCCTCATTAGAAACTAGGCTGTTTATCAACAATGAGGCAAGTGAAGTTGCTTTACTAGACCGTTAGGATCAGGAGGTTACCGCGATGTCCACCTTGTTCCAGCTCGCTGACCCTTTTTACAGTTTGTTGAGTCCAAGAGCGAGAGGACCTACAAGCTCTTCAACCCGGCCACGGACGAGTTTGTCGCCGACGTGCACCAAGCAGGTGCTCAAGATGTCGATGCCGCCGTTGCCGCCGCGGAAGCGGCATTCCCAGCTTGGAGAGACACCCCTGTCCATATCAAGGCTGCAATGTTTGGCAAGCTGTCGCTCCTGATCAAGCAGAGCAAAGAGGAGTTGTGGGACCTGGAGAGGATGGCGATGGGCCGGTTAGTATACGCGGCGCCGTGTCAACCACCCGAGTATGCACTTCTAACACTTTCGCTAGTACCTTTGGATTTGCGCATTTTGAAGTGATGGGCTGCGCTGGCATAATGGAGCAGCATGCCAATATTGCGCTGCACATCCAGGGCCGATCGAGCCTGAATACCCCCGGCATGATAACCTTCACCTTGAAGCAGCCGTTTGGTGTTGTCGCCGGCATCCTGCCTTGGAACGTCTCCTTGATAATGTTTGCCATGAAGACCGCCCCTGCTCTGGCAACCGGCAACTGCGTGGTCATCAAGTCAAGCGAGAAGTCGCCACTGGGAGTTCTGAAGCTCGCGGCGCTGTTCAAGGAGGCCGGCTTCCCCCCGGGAGTCTTGAGCGTTGTCACTGGGACGGGGCCTACCACCGGCAGTCTGATTGCGAGTCATATGAAGATCCGGAAGGTCGCCTTTACCGGCTCGATTGCTACGGGCAAGAAGATCATGGCCGCAGCTGCAAACTCAAATCTGAAGAACGTCACACTGGAGCTTGGTGGCAAGTCTCCCGCCATCATCTTTGGTGATGCCGACATCCAGAAGGCCGCTCACGCGTAAGTCTAGGCCAGTCCATAGTCCCCACCAGCTGCTTTCATACTAACCGCTGGCACTAGCGTCGAGATGTCAATCCACCTCAACAGCGGGCAACACTGCCAAGCTAACAGCAGAGTCTTCGTACACGAGTCAATCGTCGATGAGTTTTCACAAACGCTCGTGAAATTGATGACCAGCCGCTCCATCGGCGACCCGTCGGACAAGTCCGTCTTCCAAGGCCCCCAGGGAGACAAGATACAGAAGGACCGCATAGTATCCATTCTGGAGCAGGGCAAGGACGACGGGAAGGTACTGTGCGGTGGCAAGGCCGCTAATGTGAACGGCAAGGTTCGTGACCTCCTCCATGTAATAAGTACGCGCGAAAACCTGCTCACAATGCCGCTCTTGGTAGGGCAATTTTATCGAGCCGACCGTCATCGGGGACGTGGCGGACGCCTCCATTCTCGCAACGGAAGAAATCTTCGGCCCTGTAGTAATCCTCAACACGTTCAAGACCGACGAGGAGGCGCTCAAACGCGCAAACAACACCGAGTTCGGACTGTACAGTGCGTTACCACCACTTTCTGATGCTCTCGACCCCCGCTGACCAGTTAACTACCCCACAGGCTCCCTCTATACCAAGGACGTCGAGCGCGCACTCGAATTTGCAACCTTTCTCGAGGCGGGGGCGGTTGGACTAAACTGCTCGGCGCCCACGCAAGCCATGGACATGCCCGTGTCGGGCTGGAAACAGTCAGGCATTGGCAGCGAGATGCACATGTATGGTGTGGAGAACTACCTGCAGACCAAGGCGGTTTACATGAAGTACAAGGATGTTCCAATCCACTAGGGTGGCTCAGAGCAAGTAGCAATAGTAGCATGTGATAATAGACGATATCTATCCGTATCTAGACAAAAAAAAACTCCGTAGTTTGGGGTGCTGCTTGAATACTTGTGGCTGCTGGCAAAGGGTTTGCGCTAAGCCTTCCCACGTGAAATGTACTGGCAGGGCGGGCATGTATGGGTATTAGCGGGGTGGAGCCGCTCTCCCCGCGAGTGCGAGCTTTCACGTGAGAAGGCCTGGCACAACCTACATGCATAATGCCTGACTATAGTGTACAGTACGTGCATGTACTGAAACGGCCGAGGAGCATATGTGGGGTGGGATGAGCCTTTTTTTTTTTTTTTTTTTTTTTTTCCCGACTCTTGTAAAAGTCAACACATCTACCAAATGCTAGTTGCTGCGATAACTTGAAGAATATATAGTAGATTTCGTCCAACCAGCATCGCGTTTACGGAACCCCCCTTGCTTGACGCCGCATTATCATCACGACCACTCGACGACTTGTCTTTCGAGCGTCTTACCCGCCTTGAGCTTATCCAACGCCTCGTCAATCTTTTCGATGCGAACCACCTCCACCTGCGGCAGGATGCCGTCTTCGACGCCCAGCCTGACCGCATCCTGGATGTCCCTGGTGCTGCCATTGCACTGCGCGATGAGGCTCAGCCCCTTGACCATCATGTGCCCCGTGTGCAAATGGACCATGCTCGGCCCGATGCTCACGATCCGCCCGCCGACCGCGGCATAGCCTAGTGCTTGGCTGTAGCTTACCGGGTTCGCCGAACACACCACCACGCCGTGCACGCCGTTCCCGTCCGTCACGGTGTTGATGCGAGACACGACCGTGTCGGCGGTCTCGTAGTCCACGAACGCGTGCACGCCCATGGCCTCGCACACGGTTGCCTTTTGGGCGCTGTCGACGGCCACGACCTTGAGTTTCATGTGCAGGGCGTAGCGGCAGGCGAGGGCGCCGACGCCACCGGCCGCGCCCGTGACGCATACCCACTTGCCGGGGGTAGTAACGCCGGTCGCGCGGAGGCCGGCGAGGGCGGTGCCGCCTGCGCAGAGGAGGGGGACGATGCGCGCGGCCGGGGTTGTGGTAAATGGGATGGCGATCAGCGAGGCGGGTGAGATGGTAACGTATTCTTCCGCGGGGGGGAGGGGGGATTGGGAAGAAAGTTAGCAAAGAAGCCTGTCCAGAGAAGAAATGCAATTCTAGCGGCACTCACCCTGGAACGTGCCGTTTGAATCATAGCCATTCATTTTCTGGTTCTGGCACAGGTTGTCGTCACCCCGAGCGCATTCGCCACAGGTCCTGCACACCTCGGAGCGCCATCCCATGCCGACCCTATCGCCGACCTTGAAGGCCTTTACGTTGCCGCCCACGGCCACGACAATGCCCACCCCCTCGTGGCCTGTGACAAGCGGGCGTTGTGGCACCTTGGGCGCGGGTGGGTAACCATCGCGCGGGTTAACGTCGCCACTGCAGACGCCCGATGCCTGTAGCTTGACCAGCACCTGACTGGCTCTGGGCTGTGAGACGGGGAAATTGGTGCGGAAGGTGTGGGGCTTGCCATACTCCTCGGTGAGAACAGCAGCGCGCTGCACACTGGGAATGGCGACAGTGGTCATGTTTTGCGGATGTGCTGGACGGCGCGTTTTTTTTGGTGAGGAAGAAGGGGGTGGGCGGTGGAATCAGGTTCCTAAGAGGTGTTTTGCAGTCCACCCTGGGGATAATCTATTGCTACAGAGTAGATGAATGAAACACCGCCAGCGCCCCGAGCGAGTGAGTGTGAGACGACACATGAAGCGGCATGTGGATGCTGGCAACGCCAACAACTGCCTTGTTCGGTACATACCGTATGTGCCTACCGGTGTGCGTTGGGTATGCAGTGGGTGCCCCGGAAAAGCTTAATTTTTCGGGCCGGAATAATGATTGCGGGGGGCTGTGGGGGCAAAGGTGCTCCTCCACACCACCCCCGACTATCCTCCACCTTTCCGAGACGTCTCTCCACGGGGTTCGGGCCACAATGTACCATGAGACGAGACAAATGGGAGAGATGGTTTTCTTTACTTGGGATGGTGGAGCAGTCGTTTGCATAGATACAGCGTTCTACAGACTAGGGGATTTGTCCTAGACATACGGCCACTTCTTCACATACTACGTCTTCAGGCTCTCCCACAACGACCAACTCGTGTCCCCCGTTCACAAATTACCGCGACCGCAGTGCTAACACGCCATGGCATCAGGGCAATCTTCCTTCGTGCAGAAGCACTTGACTCTCATCATGGCTAACAAGCTTGCCACTGTTGCTGTAGTCCTTGTCGGCTACATGGTGGCAAAGGTATGTCTCCCGAAGAAGACTCGGGCGTTCGAAAGCGGCGAGAATCGCCTGGTGACTGACTGAGTGACCCAAAGCTTGTGTATGCCGTGTTTCTGTCGCCAACAAAGCACATACCCGGCTCCTTGCTGGACAAGACCATCGGCGTTAGATCGGGACTTTCCGTCCTTAGGGGAAACAAGATGCACTTTGCGGCCGATCAGCATCGCCAATATGGTACGGCGTGCTCCTTTATCCAATATGCCCTGTCTACCCACCCACCCGCCTCTAACACAAGTGGCACTCCCGCGCAGGCCCGCTCGTCGAAATCTCACCAGGCGTCATGTCTTGTAATAGCACTACCGCGGCCAAGACCGTGTACGGCTCACACCAATGGCGCAAATCCCACTTCTACAGTGACTTTGCCGACTTCAACGGTGTCTCCTCACTCTTCTCCGAGGTCAAGCCCGAGCGTGCCCAGATCCTGCGGCGGGCCTTCCTTCCCGCATTCTCGCGTGCTAACCTCGTAGCCATGGCGCCCAACATTTTTAATCACATCCACAAGTTTTTGGACAAGCTGGACGAGTTTGAGCGAGCCGGGAAGCCCCTGGAGGCCTATAAGTGGACCCGGTACCTCACGTTCGAGGTTGTTAGTGAGTAGCAGCACCCAGTTCTGCATGTCGTATTCATTGGGACTCTAACGTGGCGCCGCAGCCGACGTTGGATTCGGAGGCGAGTATGACATGATCTCGTCCGGCGAGCTCAACCACCCCTTCGTCATGGATTTTGATGGCAGCTCCTCGTGGGGGCTCGTAAAAACCGTGTTTCCGTTTGCCAGCATGGTCCCGGACTGGATGATGGGTAAGAAGTTGGCCGATTGGCGTGCCTCCGAGCTCCGCACCTTGAAGCACGCACAGGGAGGCCTTTCCCAGTGGCGGCACCACAAGCAGGTGGGCAAAACTGCCAACCGAGTCGACATCCTGCAACGTCTTATCGAGCACGGCGAGAAGAACCCGAAGGAGAAGCTGTCGGAACAGGAGCTCGAGACCGAGATCATGGAGATCATGTGAGTTTGCTGCAAAATAATTAGAGAGCGTGGCAAGGAGGAAATTAACGCCTCTCACAACCCCCCAGGCTCGCAGGAGGCGACACAACCGCCACGACCGTCACCTACGGCCTGTACGAGCTGGCCCTCAACCAGGACGTACAGGAGAAGCTGCGGGCGTGCCTGCGCGCCGAGATGCCCGACTCGGCCGACGTGACCCTCAAGCACCTCGAGGCGGTACCCTACCTCGACTGGACGGTCAAGGAGATGCTGCGTACGCATCCGACGCTGCCATCGCTGCTAGAGCGCGTCGTCCCCGCCGGAGGCGCCCAAATCGCAGGCTACCATGTCCCCGGCGGGAGCGTGGTTGGCATGAGCGCGTGGTCGATGAACAAGTCGCCCAAGGTGTTCTCCGACCCGCTGGCCTTCCAGCCCGAGAGGTTTGTTCACCCCTCCACCCGCCAACCCCAAGCCAGAAGTAACAGCGTGACTGACCGTGCGAAACGGTCCAGATGGGAGAAGCCGACACCGGAAATGGCGGCCAACATGCTCACTTTCTCCACGGGCCCGCGCGGCTGCGTCGGCCAGAAGTAAGTTATCGAGACACCTGCCTTGCAACCCTGCCCGAGCCCTTCTTCCATGTCTGGCTGCTGCTGCACACATGCCCTCTCTCCGTTGTAGTTACATGCTGACGCACTATGAATCAACCCACCGATCCGTAGCCTCGCCATCGTCCAGACGCGTATCCACATCGGCACTATCTTGCGTAACTTTACCGTCAAGCTGCACCCAGAGACGACGCCCGAGATTATGCGCACGGTGGACAACTTCCAGGGCAAGCCGGCGCAGGACAGGGTGTTGCTTTACTTTAGGCGGACACCGTAAAGGGGACAGGAGGACGGCAAGGTGCTTGGAAATCGGGAAGGTCTATAGTCGGATGCGAAGTATAACAGATCGAGATTGGCGCTATTGATCTATTATCTATCTGTCTGGCAACCAGACCACGGCTCGTTTAACCATATTCGATCGAGGCGAGAGTGGCAGAACGAATTGGTCTGGTTTGAACTGTTTTGTCATGTACGCGTATTCTAGTTTGTGCACGGGTTTGTTCATCTTCGGTAACTACTGTGCATCCTGGTATTGTTGTGCTCTGCTAGGAGCTTTGGTAGAAATTTGGGATTGAGATATACCGCTTTGAGTGCCAGTCTGCCCGCCACTTCGTACGTGAAGACAGGGAACATAGCCAAACGAGCTAGCACTCTACCCCCTAGTAATATGTACAAACTTCGGAGTGCGTGTTCCATCATGGCCTTGCCTGCCGGCCTGGGTGGCGACAAGCTTTGTATCTGAGATTGGCCAGAACCGAGACGGTAGCCAAGGCTTGCTCCTCCAGAAGTCGCCTAACGCTCTTCCCCAAGGAGTCACGATGGCACATCAGCAATCC